>JAQJVL010002986.1:0-73290 GCA_035578905.1 Stictocephala bisonia | reverse complement strand
GAAGACATAGATAAGATTAAAGGCAAGAGAGTCAAACGTCGTGATAGATTTTCAGACGCCACTAGACGAAACCAGTTAAAAAGTGCTTCTAAGAAATATGCTACAAATAATTCTCAAGTTAATAGGGATGCCGTTAAAAAGTATGCAGCTACTCACCCTGAGATCAACAGAGTTTCATTTTCAAGGTATGACCCGATACATGAGAAACGAAGAAAAAGCAAATATGGTTTAAGATATCTAATTCCTGCCTTTCATATGATCCTAACATTAATTATAATTCAGACAAAAGTATTGAAATAGGTAAAATGAGTATGATTTTTAAATATTGTACAGCGTTAAGGTGGAAAGTGGAGCCCTCCAGATTGTGTTGTAATGGCGGTAAAATATATCTTCTTGATTTTTACCCATCCACTCTACAGTTTAATTAGTAGCGAACATCTGGAGAGTGAACTCGGATAAATAACTCGGAAATATAACAGCTCTTTCCAAATGACATCATTTGGTGCAAAGGAAATAGTAAAAATTAGTTTTATACTAACATTTAAAGTACAAGGCCAAGTTTACTATTTGATTGGAAGTTTACTGTCCTTATCTAACGAAAACTCATAAATTTCTTCAAATTTATTTATTTTATTGAAGATAAGATAATGAAATAATATTCCTGACGTCAAGCCAACATTAGTTGAACAACTTCAGAAAATGCTGCATGAAAATAACATAGCCTATACATTAGACTTTAAATCTGCACTTGTATATGTCCACAAGTTGAGAATGAGTTCCTCTCATGTTTGCCTACAGTCAGGACGGTTATTCAGTTTATATTCCACAGGTTTATGCGGCCACCAAAGCCCCTCTTACAACGACTGTTTTTTCCGCAGATTTTTATTCCTACTGCCTCATGACAAGAGAAAACAAATGTAATTATTTATTAAATTACTGGGAACTTCTTGACCAATTTTTAGTCGACATGTATATAAAATTGAAACTTAAAGACTTAACTTCATAAGAAATAACCAAACAAACCGGCGAGTCTAAGGCGTCAGGACTTTTAGCTTGGGTTAGAGATAGTGCTGGTTCGAATCCGGCTTAGACTGGAAATATTTATTAGTAATATTCACCTTGTACTGTACTGGTTCGCCTCCTTACTCTGTCTAAATAAGTTTCTCGCTCATATCAATAGTCTATGAGGAATGGGCAGAGTAAGGTTAAGAAGGAGATCACCCTCTCCTTTTTAATAAAAAAAGTTGAGTTGACAATTATGTTCATTTAAAGGATGCTGTTGATAAGTACGATACAAATATAAGTAATCTTGGGCAAGTGGTGATTTTACCATCTTCGTTTAAAAGGAGGCCTCGCTAATAGGCACGAGAGGACTCAGGATGCTATGACTTATGTGCATCATTATGGCAGACCAGACCTGTTTATTACGTTTACGTGTAATCCTAAAAATGATCTGACATCACTGATGTATTATTGCCTGGTTAAAAACCTCAAGACCTTCACAACATCGTAAGATTGGGTTGCAGGAAAGAATAAAGCCAGCTTTCATCGACCGCGCAGTCTGTGCTGAGATTCTTAATCATGATATCGACCCAGATCTTCATGACATTGTTAAATCTATAATGATCCATGGTCCATTGAGCAGAAGCTCTACATGCAGAACAGAGCCTGCAGGAAAAGGTATCCACATCTATTACTCAAGGAGGCACAGACTGGTGAGAATGGGTATCCCAAATACCATAGGCGATCTCCTAATGATGGTGGCCAAACTGTTCTTCCCAACAAACTAGAAATTGATAACAGCTGGGTAGTAACTTATAATCCTATACTTTCCCGTATATTCAATGCACATATTAAAGTAGAGTTTTGCAATTCTGTAAAATCCATTAAGTACATATGTAAATATGTTTATAAGGGCACAGACCAGGCAGTTTTCGTTGTGGAAAATCAATACACTGAGGTGTTCTGGTATGAGACTGGCCAGTACATCAGTAACTCCGAGGCTTTATGGCGTATCCTATGTTCTCAATACACCAACGCTTTCCTCCAGTATATCATCTTGCTGTTCACCTCGAAAATGGCCAATCAGTATTTTACTACGAACACTATTTTAGATAAAACAGCTAATCCTCCTAAGACAACACTCTTGGCCTTCTTTCAGCTATGTGCAACAGATGATTTTGTTTGATCTTTGTTATACTGTGAAGTTCCACAGTACTATGTTTTGAAAGGCAACACATTTTAAAAAAAAGAAAGGAAAAAGTAGCAGGTTTCCCTGGAGTGAAGTCGAGGTGAAGTGGAGGTCAAGTACTAGGTAGAGTGTACACTGTACATCCAAATAACTCTGAGTGTTACCATCTTTGGTTACTACTTCATGATGTGAGAGGGCCTTCATCTTTTACGTCCCTGAAGACTGTAGCAGGAGTTGTTTATTCTACATTCAAATATGCCTGCCGAGCACAAGGTTTGCTTGAGGATACTATACAACAAATGTTTGTTACTTATTAAAGATTGTGTCTTAGCTATGGGAGATCAGTCTCTCAAAAACTATGGTTTTCCCATACTCTTACGTAGTAGTACAGAGTTAACTGCTAATCTCGAGTACCAAAGAGAAGTGGCTTACAATCCCATCGAACTCACGAAGTATATTAAAGAGAATGAACCACTTCTTAATGTTAGCTAAAAAATAGTTTATGAAGAAGTTATCGCCAGTGTTATTGGGGGGTCTGGTCAAGTTTTCTTTCTGGACGCTCCAGGAGGCACAGACAAGACGTTTCTCAAAAACCTTATACTTTCCACATTAAGAAGAGACGGGAATTTCGAAATTGCAGCTGCTTTACTTGGTATTGCAGCGAATCATTTAAAAGGAGGGAAAACAGCTCATTCAGCCTTCAAACTTCCCATTAATCCCATCAATAATGAAAACCCAATGTGCAACATCTCTAAGCAGAGTAATATTACACAGGTATTAAGAGAAAGTAAACTTATTATTTGGGATGAATGTACTATAGCCCACAGGGGATACCCATCCTCACCAGTCCTTATATATAAATAAGGATATATATATATATATATATATATATATATATATATATATATATATATTTGGGATACCCATCCTCACCAGTCTGTAGACAGAACATTGCAAGACATCCGTAGCAACAGATATGTGATGGGAGGTATAACAGTGCTTTTGGCAGGAGACTTTAAACAGACCTTGCCAGTAGTACTCAGGAGAAAGCGTGATGAGATAAAATCATGTTTGGAGTCATCACACTTATGGTCATCAGTGAAGCTCCTTTCTTTAAGCATTAATGTGAGGGTCCATATTAAAGGCAATGAGCTGGCAGGAACATTTTCAGACTTCCTCATACAACTAGGGAATGGTGATTTAACAGAGGAAAGTGGAAAAATCAAATTACCTGATACCTTTTGCCAGCTGGCGACTGATATTGAAACTTTGACTAAACAGTGTACCCAAACACTCAAAATATCTCAATTAAAGACACGGGTTGGTTTATAGAAAGAGTAATTTTAACCACTAAAATGAAACTGCTTCAGAAATTAAGAACATGCTGTTAGAGAGACTTACAGAGAAAAAAATGCATTACAAGTCAGTGGATTCAGTCGTAGAAATTGAAGATACTGTGCAATATCCAGTTGAGTTCCTTCACACTCTAAATCCTCCAGGCCTTCCCGAACATAATCTTTTTTTAAAGGCAGGTGCACCTATAATGCTGTTAAGGAACCTTCAGTCACCAAAATTATGTAACGGTACCAAACTTCGTCACATCCTTCATAAAAACCTAATAGAAGTCATTATCTGTACAGGCTTTGGTCGAGGAGAAACATGTTTTATCCCTTGCATACCTCTGATCCCATCTGATATACCATTCCAGTAAACATCTTCAGTTCCCGGTTCGAGTCTGTTTTGCTATGACTATAAACAAATCACAGGGTTAAACTCTCAAGGTGGTTGGAGTAGACTTGAGGCATGACTGCTTTTCATATGGCCAACTTTATGTTGCCTGTTCCAGCGTGAGCTCTCTTCAAAACCTAATAATACTTTAGCAGTAAGGTCATTCAGTTAATGTTGTTTATAAAGAGGTGCTGTAATTAAGTTTGCATAATCCATAAATTTACAAAAATATAACATAATGAAAAAAACTACTACTAATTCTTTCAATCTACATCCTTAAGAAGCTCTTGGCGATCCTTCCATCCTAACGATGGCGCATGATGAAGAGGAAGATAAGATGTTAAATTGAAACACTTTGATGTAATTCTTTAAATTTTACATGTTGTAATGAAAACACCATTCAATGTAGTATTGAACACAATAAATAAGGATATTTTGATTGATACAAGGGTGGATTGGAAGAGTTATGAAGGAGCCTTTCAAAACAGTGGAATCAATTTTTTTACCGTAGCAAAGCACAGGTATCATGCTAATACACCAATAAATCTGTTTAATGCTAAATATTTTGAATAAACTGGCAAGATATTTTGATACCTCTTTTATTTAGTGAACAAAATTTTTTTAAGAGGTAAAAGCTTAATTTACCTTCCACTAACAAAAGTCTGTTCATGGCCTTGTCATCTCCAAAGAAGTCGAGATATCCAAGATCAGACGCTGACGGGCTGGCTGTATTGTCAGAGCAGAAAGTGGAGGGGCCAGAAGCAGAATCACGTGCCCACCGGTCAACAAATACTTCAAAATTTCGGGCCTGTGTCAGTGAAGAATTTGTTACAGGAAACATAGTTCGCCCTTTCTGTCGTTTTTTGCTGTCTTCAGAACCTGGCACAATTAAACAACAGCTTTTTTTTAAAAAAGACATTAATAATTAACCCTAGATCATGAATTAAAAAAGGACATTACAAAAATACCTTGCTACTATAGATTTTAAAGTATATATCATTTTATATAAATTATAGGAGTACAGTGCATTGTCTTTGTTTTATCTTTTTGAACAAACGAAACAACCATAACAAGAGACCGTGTGCATATGTGTAAAGTGTTTTGACAGCGCAGTGAACTTGCTGAAGAGTGACTTACAAGTCCAAAACTCGATGATTACCAACAAAAAATTACATTTATTTTGTGGCCCTCAAAGTGTGAAGAAACATATGACACACCACCACTGTAGTTTTTACTGCAACAGGAAAAAGACATTATCTCATTCACTTCACTAATAAGCTTTACTTTTTGCAAACCAAGTTTTGCATTTTCTTTAATAAATAAAGTAAATAAACAATTAAAATTTTTTTTAAAGTAACAAAAATAAATTCTTATTCTAAATTAAGTTTACTGTTGCAACATACCTGTTATTTAACATCACTATATGACCTCATTAATAATTTTTGTGCCAGAAATAAGTAAAGAAGTTTAGAGAAAACCTGTTCAAGAGTATCCACGCCATATGATATACCAATATCCATATACCATACTCCATTGAGTATTTGTTTTACCATAGTATAGTACTCAGGGAGTTAGGAAAATGATTGTTTACTTTTTGTTAAAATTCTTTTATTTTACAACTAAATAAATAAATGATTTAAAAGCATACAAAAATCTCTTTATCACGAAATTAAAATTCTTTTAGTACAGTAGTCTCGATTATCCGACGTAAACGGGCAGCCATATTGTCGGATATTCGAATAATAGGGAGAATGTAATAAAAATCTGGGTAAGAGCAAAATAATGTTATAATTGTGTACAGTATACATTTAAAAATATTTTTTGTAAAGAAAAACTGCCAGTTACATCTTGGTTTTTATTGAATACAAAAATGTTAGTTAGAATATTAGTTTACATTTTAATAGATAATACAATAAATACGCATAATAAGTACGATTAAATGAGCATGGGTAAACAAATATAACGCTATATAATTAATAAAATATAAAATAATAAAGACAAAACAGCTTACAATGATTAAATTCATGTACTGTATGATGTTAGTATAAATACATACTAACAGTCACTGTGCTACAAAAAAGTTTGTTATTTTTGTCTGCTTAGCCATCGATTGCCGATTTTGCCACCAAGTTTTGCCATCTCTACGGGAATCATGATATCGATTTCTGTAGCTTCTTCTTGCTGCTCAACATATGTCAGTGACTTCTAGTGCTTTTACTGCATCTTCATGTGATATTTTGGAAAGCTCGGTGGATGGTACTTGTTCATCCATTTCATTGTCTTCATTATTGACCAAAGCAACAATTTCTTTATCCATTATTTCAAACTGATCGTCTGCTGTCATCCAATCTTCAATTTCATCTAATAATGTATGCTCACATCCTTGGATACATTGGACTCAGGGTAAAATGCTTTTTTCTGGTTCATTTGAGGATTTATGTGAAAATGTATCCTCACCCAAAAGTTTGTTCCATGATCTAGCTATGGTAGTAGACTTAAGATCAGCCCTTGCAACCAATAAGCAACACCCCTAATGTTAATGCGTTTCAGTTTATCTATCACATTTACTTGGCCGCCATTTGCTTTCTCTAACAATGTTGAAAGAAGCTTCCTTCTGTAGTTTCTTTTGAGGGTTTCCAAAACACCCTGATCAATAGGTTGACAGATAGCAGTGACATTGAGAGGCAGACACATAGCTTTGATGTCTCCATCTTGAAGCTCCTTGGCGTCGGAGTGTGTTGGCGCATTATCAAGCAATAATACTGCCTTTCTGGGAATATTATTTGCTTTCAAATATATTTCTGTGGAAGGTATGAAATCTTCAAAAAACCACTGTTTGAATATTTCAAACATGATGTCATTAGTTGAAAATTTTATAGACAAAATTTGACCAAAATCAGAAACTTGAATATTTGTAACTAATTTTTATCTTTATTTGTTCAACACACTAGAGCAGGAGTAAGCAACCATTTAACAACTTTGGGTCCTATTTTAAATCTGCCATCGCCACGGGGGCTGCACATTATCGCTTTTATGAATATTCTACATAAATTAAATTAATGACATCATTTATTAAATTATAGTGGGTTTTAAAATTTTTATGAAATAACAATTGTAATATTATACTTATAGGATAGTAATTAATATATAATAATGTTTTATAACAATTAATTTTAGTAGTATTAAAGTTATTGTTAGAATAAACAGTATCGACAATTAAATGTAAGATTATGATGACAAACTTTATGATTAGTATAATAGAGTATAATAGGTATAATAGGTTAAAGGGCACTAGGCGAGGAATTTGTATATTAGAGAGATAGGACATCAGCAAACTTACCTAAAAGGCAAGTTCACTAACATCAGAGTAGTAGTCACAAACACAAAATGGACACAATCTCACAAATTTTCAACACCACAGGCATTTTCTTCAGGTGAGTATGATGCCTGTAAAGAGTAAAATGCCTGTGGTGTTGAAAATTTGTGAGATTGTGTCCATTTTGTGTTTGTGACTTCTACTCTGATGTTAGTGAACTTGTCTTTTAGGTAAGTTTGCTGATGTCCTATCTCTCTAATATACAAATTCCTCGCCTAGTGCCCTTTAACCTAACCTAAAACTTTATGATTAGTGATAAAGCTGAACTATCAATCATTGTAATTAGAGCTAAGTTGTGGGTTCCATTAAAAATTAGACAAATTAGTTCTATATTAGAACTTTATTTGTTATAAACAAGAGCAAAAACCAAACAATTTTTACAATTAAATCCAATTAATATTAAATTGCACAAATAATTTCATTTGATATGCTCATTAAAAATCACTATCCATCATTTAAATATAGTTTAAGAAGATTGGGCCTGCGTTGCGGACAAACACACAGACTACAATGTCAAATAGCCTTCGTACGCGAGTCTGTTTGAGACACTTTTTGGTGTGTTATTCTCTTAAAATTTATCCAGTATTTCTGTTTTTGCTATTAAAAATACTAACAAACTCCCAATGTATGAAATTAGTTTGTGAATTAAATTTACTTCATGTACACACACAAACCTTTCTTATTCAATTCATAATATTTATTGACTTCATCTCAAGGAGGCCATATGAAATCATTTAGCGGCCCGCGGGTTGCCGCTAAATGATTTCATATGGCCTGCACTAAAGTAATTAAGATAAATTATTTTAAAATAGACTAAATTACTAATAATGGGTTTTGATAATGCTTACCCTTTTCATAACCCAATAGTACATGACTGCTGCTGTTTGACTGCACACTGGTGTTTGGTGATCCTTTATGTTTACCATGTTTTTTAGTAGTTGTCCCTTCTTCATCTGCATAAACATAGGTTTAATGTAACAAAAAATAAAACAGCTGCAAATTTGATATATTTATCAATATCAACAAACATTACAGATACTAAAAATGTAACATTTTCAAGCAGGGTAGTTTTATAGATGATATAATATCTGTGTGTTAGTCTACACGCCAAAACATTTCAGTTGTGCAATCATACTTAACAAAGGAGTGTTTGCACAAAGTTGGTTGTTTATGAATATTGCTGGATGAACAAAAAATTAGTAGATGGATCATATTTATTATTTTGTAATTATTTCGCATTTATAACTTAAACATTGAAATGATTTATTTGGTTACTACAATTTTATGTGTTATTTGTTGACTGATAATAATTGAAAATTGTTATTGCTCTAGATAGTAGAAATATAATTGTTAAACTAGACAGATTTCTCTACAAAAAATGTTCGATGGACTACAACATATGAAATTATCCAGAACACTTTATAACATAAAATAAACTAAGCCATACCTTACATACAAGTTTAAGATTTATTTTTGTCAGCAGAATTATTTGACCAACTTCTTGCATGATTCAAATTTTTGTTGTGTGTATCAGAATCTATGAGCCATTGTGCTATTCTCTAAGTTAATGTGCATAAAGGAATCAATAAATAAAATACTGCACATATCTGGGCTATTATTATCCTTTATTAGCGTTTATAGCAATTATTTCATCGCAATCAATGAGAGATTTTTAGTACCTTATTCAATCCTTTAATCAAAGCTTGCATTTAATTTATAAATATAATGTAATGTCCATGGATACGTTATCGACATCTGTCATGTTTAATATATTTTTGCATAATTAAGTCCTCTTAATGGTCAATGTTTAGTAGAGCTTCCTTCTACCAAGTAGTGGACATCACTAAACTCCTAGCCCCAGTAATGTCCAAGAGTTGAGCTGGCATTTCCTTGTAATGTAGGATAGGAAACGCTTCTTCAGTGGGCTTAGCTACAGTCAGACAACTCGAATCTGCTACTTGATTGCAATGGACTAGCGCTACAAGTTAGGGGTTGGGCAGACTTATAACAACTTTACCCCAGAAAAAATTTGTCGTTGTTGTTCAAAAACGTTATCAATCCTCAGAAAAGGATGGAAATTAAAGTAACAGACTCCAGGTCAGAAAAAAGGACTTGAATTTTGGATCATGGAATGCTTTATCCTTTGTGATTACAGGAAAAGTAGATATTTTAAATGACGAGTTAGAATCATTACAGTATGGAGGTAATAGCTTCACAAGATTGTAGATGGCCATTTTGTGGCAGAATAAATACAAAAAAAAAAAAAAATACAAAATTTAAATGGCCATTTTGTGGCAGAATAGATACAAAATTCTGTTTAGTAACTGTGATGGTCGTTGGCACTACACAGATGTAGGATTTGCATTATGAAAATCTTTGCTAGAAACTGCTATACTATAAACCAATTAGTGAAAGAGTATGTTACATCAGACAAAGAAGTAGATTTAACAATATATTAGTTGTTAGTGAAGATGAAGAAAAGGACATGTTTTAGACGCAACTGTAATAAGTAACATTAGACCTGCCAAATTATGACATTAAAATTATACTAGGAGATGCAAACACAAAGAAAGCAAAAGAAGCAGCGTGGAAGAAGACAGCAGGAAGTGAAACATTAACATGAAAGTTCCTATGACAATGGCGAATGGATATTAAGTTATGCTGTTTCATTAAATGTTTTTATTACCAGTACATGGCTTCCCTATCAAAATACATACAAACAAAACTGGACAAAACAGAAATCTGCTCCTAGAATGATGGGTACACTGAGGCCCTTGGTAACCAGAAAGCTCCACACTCAAGAAAACCCTTGGATCTTGAACTTAAAAGAAACTTTTAGATAGCTGGGCAGAGAACTAGCCGCAGTCCAGCAAATCAGAGATGACTCTTCAGTGTGTCAAACATGACCAAGATCAGAAAAACATTGATACTAAGTGGAAGAGATGAGACAACGAGCCGAGCCAGAATCAAGAAGCTCTATACTCCATGTCTCCCACACGGATGTTAAGAAACGGACACACTGAGGACTTAGCGCAGATGCCGTGCAGCCATACCAGCCAGACCCCGGTACAGTAGGTCAGTCCCTTTTTCCTAAGGTTTCCCTCCAGCCGTCACCAGCAAACGTGGAGTTGGGGGAGCCCCCTGGGAGGCAACCCCCACGCCCCCCGTTTTTTGGCTCAGATTGACAGTTCCGAGGGCAGTGGCGCCGAATATACCCCACCTGCCCACAACCAAAACAAATTAGGGGACCCACTGCTCTTCGAGTCAGACCAGACTGCGGCAACTGTACAGCCCGGACCGGAGGACCCGTGTCCTGCTCCTGCTGCAACTTATCAGAGAACTGGACGCTCCGCAATATTATGCAGAGCTGATCCAGATCTGAAAGTCACAGGACGAGCGGCGAAGACCAGACATGAGACCTTTCACCAGAATGACAGAAACTGTCTCGGCCTCAGAAAAGTTCAGCCGCAGCACTCGACTCGCCTTCTGGACAGCTCCTACATAAGAAGAAAGATCTTTGCCATGCCGCTGAGGTCTGTAGAATCTTTGAAAGGTGAGGCGCTCCCTCAATCTAGCAGGCACAAAGAACTCGAGTGCCTCCCTTGTAATTCATCAAAACCCCCTTGTCGGGTCAGCAGCAAAGTAAGACTCTCAGAAGAAAGAGAAAGAGGCTGCCCCAACAGAAGGATACAATAAGATGAAGAAGGGAAGTCTCCTCCAATCCCGGAATATCCTTAAGTTGAAGAAGATGACCAAAGAAAGTCAAAAGTGCGTCGGGACCCAACCTGTCAGCAGAAGAAAGCCCCTGCAGCAACGGCGTTAACGGGATGAGTAACTTGTGATATGATGTAATTTGTCCTGAAGGCATCGAAGCAGGTCTGAAATCAAAAGCCGGGACTGGAGGGACTTCCACAGACAAAATAGGCTAAGCAGCCGAAGCGACAGGAACCTCAGATAAGCATGGTGAGGCCACTGGCTTGGGGACTACTGCCGGTCCCAGTGATGGAGCACAAGTTGGAAAGGACAAAGGCAGTCTCAACTGTAGGCGTGGACAGGCCGGACTACTGCCTACAGTATCAGTGGTTTGTTTACCAGTGTGGATATTTTTGTCGATATAATATCGACCCCGGAGCCAGGACTAAACGTTTCTAGCCGCAGTACATGTCTCGTTGGCTGCAAAGCTACAATGGTGAGCTTGCCGTCAACACTAAGGAACACAGAAAACGAAATCACAGAACACAGAAAATGAACACAAAGACACTAAAACTAAATGAAACAACTAAAAATTATTTTTACAACCAAAAAAGGTTGTTTCAGGAAATTGGTAATAATTTTTTTTTTGAAATTTATAAAACTTATAGAAAAAATTCCTTTCAACCAGTATTACAATATATATGCGATACACTAATGGGCTTTATAGTAATACATGTGTGAAGTTGATGCACAATGAAGAACTATTTTGATCCAACTAGGATAAAAATTATTAAAACTTATAATAAAATTTTTAAATGCATATTTCACAACGTACAATTAAATGAGGAAAACAACAATATGATTGGATTTTTCATAGGCCTATTAGTTTCTGAGTTAACTACCTTCAAACTAGGGTTGACATAATTTTCACGTCGACAGTAGTTTTTATTCAATGATGAATGGGGTACAGAATATAATGGTACTTAAATTAATATAATTTAACATGGACGGTTTAGGCATTACAGTCTTACCAACAGTTAATTTAACACTAACACACTAGTTAGTAAAATGATAATTGGTTCAATATCATGACAACAAATGATAGGAAGATCTTGCTATCACCCACAAATATATCTTATGTAAAAACATACACTCACTTACTTTGAGAAATGTCAAACATACCCACTGTTAGCTCGGTGGCCTCTGCTACATCTGATCTCACTTTCAACGCAATTTCCACCCGACTCTTCTCTGAAAATATTGACAATGACAATTAATTTAATTTAAAGGATCAAACTTTTTGAAAAAAAATCTTAAGATTAAAACCTATAATCTAAAAGATAAAAGACCAAATCATATCCATTTAAATCATTGCTCAGACAATCAAATAATAAAAGAGCATATGAACAAGATATGTTAAATTTAGAGGCCAAGTGAGACGATAGGATTCGTTTAGATCTTAGAGGTTATTTTAAATCCAGTTGTTAGAAAAAATATCAAATTTGTTAATATGGGTAACATTAAATACAACTGATAGCTGAGTTTCATGGTTTTTATTTCACAGTGAGATTAATTTTTTAACGATTTTTGGGATAAACATTACAAACCGTCTTATTGTCTGTTTCAGAAAATTTTAGTTAGATGTAATATGGCTGCTATTTATATTTTACAAGAATTTTTTGTCAAAAATGCTATTTAAGACCAACAATTACAATCAGAGTCGAAACATACTTTTCTTATGAATGTCTGAACAATCATTAGATTATATATAATACATAAAGTGTATCTTTTCAACAATTGTCAATTTTCCAGTCAGTACCGGTATTGCTGCTGTATTTTATTTTTTAAATATTTTTATGTAATTTTGTGTTTGTAAAGATAATAATATTTGTTTAGATAAGTAAACTTTTTACAGCGAGATCAAATTATTCACTGATAAAATTGGGAGTCCACTAAAATATTGAATTTCTACTTGAAATGTTTTCCAAAATCATAATTCTTGTTCAAATCTTGTTATTCTCAAAACAGTTAAAATTTAAAATGGTTAGGCATAGGCTTACCCTACATATATTCTACAATTGAACAGTTTGATTTATAAAGCGTTTATAGGATACGCTTTACTATAAACTGAGTAAATTACGTTACAAAGCATGGTTTTTGTAAATATTCCTTAAAGTTGTTGAATTGTGCTCTAAATATTGGTTTTTATGTGGTTAAATATTTAATAAAAGGCATCCATTTGAAAAAAAATTTCTCTATCGTCTTTTTATGTTTGGTTGAGGACTAAAACAAAATAATATTAAGTGAAACCCACAACAATTCTTAACATACGCTTAAAGCATTAAAGGATACGCTTTACTGAAAACTAAGTAAAATACATTAAAAAGTAATGGTAAAAAATACCACCTGAGGTTTATGTTGTTTTATAAATTTTGTACGGTTTATTAATTATTTTTAACAAAATACAAAATGATTTCACATAAACTATCATAGTTTTATGGCAATTATAACATAAACACACTAATTTCCAAACATTAAAAAAATAGTTTAAAAGTCAATATTTTTTTATTTGCTTCTGAGTAATGCTGAATGAATTACTACAATACATTAAAAGAAACACTATGGGGACAGTTTGGTTTCAAAAAGCAGACATTTTGTTACAACAAACATTTCCGCGGACAGAGACGAAAACCGAAGCGAACCGTATGAATGATATTAATTATAATTAAAATAATATGTTATAATCTTGCTCAATTTTCCCATTGCCACGAGAAAAGCAATTATTTTACTTCAACAACAGTTCTTACACAATTACTTTTCAAACAATTTAGTTTTACTGATAAATATTTCACAGCATTTTAGGAGTGATTAATTTAACATGATTTAAATAGGCGTACACAAATTACTAAATATGACGATTTTTTTAAACGCGACTGTTAAAAATTACCAACAATCAAAATAAAGCAATGAATAAATACTGTAACAATACGACGAGTGACATAATGAGTCAGAAGCAATCAAGTTTATATATATATATATAAAGATTATTCATTATTATTCATCTCTAAGACGCTGATCGTAGAGATATGGGCGAATATGAGGTTTGATGTTATTTGTGTAAAAAATATTAATTAAAATTACATTATTCAAAATAAATTAACAACAATACATTTAGTCACACAGCACCAAAACTCTGTGACTCTTTTGTTGTGTTCATTTTGTTGTTGTTGTGAATTACATTTTAGTTGTTTGAAGAAGTTACTGTCATTACATTAATTAATGTATTAATAGAAATACATTCATTTTTAAAGTAGACTATTAAAAATTGATGTAATATTTGTTTGTTGGGTTGTTACATATTTATAATCATATTTAATGGTCATAAAACTGAAAGTAATATTTGTAGAGCCCTTTTATAATAAATATGGTTTGTAATAAAATGATTCAGTGCTTATTTGTTGTATTTGGGTTTTTTTTACTACGTTGTTCATGGTAATACATTCAGTTTCACACACCAATTTCAGTTTATGATGTACAAATAAGGCTCTTTCAAAACTTAATAAAAAATAAACATTTTCTAAAGGTAGATTAAATGATCAATATTTTGGTTGTTATATCGAAACTAATAGTTAATTTATAAAAACACTGTTTGTTACATACAGTATTACCCCTGCATTTCTGTTTCATAATTAGTTTGTCTTATAATGTAATGTAACTTTACACAATCAGTGCCATCGCTGTAATTGTAGTAAGGTTGTCTATGTGAGTTCAGTTCTTGAGGCTGAATCACACTCAGCCTCTATTTACAAGTCACAGCTTTGAGGTTATGTACTTAGTTAAGTTTGTGCAACTTATTGTGAGTGAGTTTTATTTGTACATCATTATTTTACTTTATTTAGTTTATATATGTGTGTGTATGTTTTTGCCCATATGCACTTGTGGGATATTTCACAAGTAAACCCAGCTCGGTGTGGGAAAGCGTTGTACTTGTGGGGAATTCCCACAACGCATATGGTTTTTTTTTTACCTGTAAACTACTTTTTTAGTCATTCTATATACCATTTAATTGGTTTTTCCAACTTCCCCATATGTGATATATTTTACTTGTTGGAGTGTGTAGCATAGTTCAATTCCCTGCCACCATGTCGCGCTAATATCTGAATATGATGTGTTATATTTCATTTACCTGTAGACATGCCATTCTGAGGAAGAGTGTGGGTCTGTCTTACTTATAGCACTGACATTGTGGGGAAGTTAACGTTTTTGTTCTAATTATAAGTTAAGTATTTTTGGAAAATGTTAGGCTCGGTCCAACCTATACTAATGACTAACAGTACCACATACTTATCATTTTACTATTAGTATTGACTCAATACTAATGTTAGTTTCCATCAAACTAATTACTAAGTACTTAACGTGCACACTACTTATTGTTCTTACTATTAGTATCAAACCAATACTAGGGTGCTTATATGTACCTTGGAGTTAGTATTATTATCAACAATATTTAAGGGGATTTACTTATATTTTCTCAATTAGTAGAAATGCCTCCTACTAATAGTAAACCAATTACCTATTACTAATGGTACTACCTGATATTAGGTGCCAGTATTAGTATAACTTGTAACAATTTGTTGTTACATTAATTTTAGAAAAATTAAAATATTTGAAAAGTACTTCCAATAGAATATCAGTTCAAACTCTATAAAATTTCAATCAAAATTTTAGAGTTTTTCGTAAAAGTTTAGAATCTTAACCCCTCAAATAAAAATTAGAAATAAAATAAGCAATATTTGTTATAACAAGATCTTTTCTTGTCGAGTCAGATCGATATTTTTTCTTCAATTTACAGAATTTGGTGACACTGTTACGTTTGTTTCGTCTCCAAAGCTCCCTCATTGGTTCTCATCCCTTTTGTTAGCGGCAAATTTCGCGTAGAGGGGAGCCCCATGTAAATACTTCGTCCAACGGTTTTCTCGGCCTGTTTTGCCGCCACCTTTTGCTGAATTAACTTTGCTGCTTCTTTGAACTGTTTTTCCGCTACTGTTCGAAGTTCGGCAATTTTCCCTCAGGAAGCCCCCCTATGACAAGTTTTGTTGGCCGTGCAGTGTGAGTGTTTGATTGTGCGCGACGTTTATTTGTTGGATGGCGCCTTTGGATTAAATCGACTGTCTTCTGGAAGCAACATTCTTGAGGCAGAATCATATATATGTTATCTATCATTCTATGTGTTAGACAATACATTTAGTCACACAGGTTAGGTTAGGTTAGGTTAGGACTGAGTTATTTGTTAATTTATTTTATTATTATTATTTTTTGTCACTAACCACATTACTGGAAACAGTGTTTAGTATTATTCACTTAAGTTTTATGTTCATTTAATTGTCAAGCTGTTGTGAATAAAGATCATTATTCATATCATATATATATAACACATAGAATCATAAAGTCATAAAATCACATAATTATAGAAAAGAATTTAATCTGGTATTTTAAGAAGAAATTAAATTATTATTATTATTTGACACATTAAAAAATGTATTTTATTTTATTCCATTATTTGAAGAAGTTTTTGTTTGGTTTTTAATTTTAAGTAAAATATTTTAGAGAAGAAATGTATATTTTTATTTTGTTAAAGAGTTTTTATTTTAATTCAATTTTTAAATAAATTTTACTAAAGAAGAAAACTTTAAATATTTACTATTTGCTCCTTTGTTTAAGAAATTATAGATAAACAAAAAATAAATTTGTAGCTATTCTGATATTATTTTAAAGATGTTACAAACTTGATTTGCTTAGTATTACTAATACTTGTAATAACTAGTGATTTGAAAGTAAGATATCTTACTTATACCTTGAGAAGCTCTACTTACATTAGATCACCAATCACTAACTTTACTTCCTGATAGTAATTATATCTATCTCAAAGTCTTACAATCAATTAGTATTACTATAATCTGTACCTGAAGTGACTAACGAAATATAATGTTAGAGTACCAACTTGTGATGAATTTCAGTATTTGTATCTCTCTATACTAACATACTATATACAGTAGAGAGTCGATTATCCGAACTAATTGGGATCTCAGGGTGTTCGGATAACGACATGTTCGGATAATCAAACATATTTTAACCATGCCATTATAGACGCTTATTGTTAAGTTTATGTAATGGATTGGGCATATTGAAATTAAAAACACAATACATTTAAGTACTGTATCCACATAATACTTTAATTTTATAGATTAACGCTTTAATGTAAATTACAGGAATGTTAACATAAAATAGAAACATACAAATTTGAGAAAATAAAATATTTATAAATGCACTGAATTGAAATTAGTAGGCTACATTGCAAAATAATCTTTTATTGTTTTTTGCTTTAACCTTGAGGACCTTTTTTGAGCTGCTAAGTCCCTAAGCCTCTTTAGTAGTAAAAGTTGAGTTGGGCAGCTCTCCTCCTGTTTTTCCAGCCATGACATTGCTGTATTGAATGCTGATAAAGCTTCTTCATGAGTTGGACAGTTCTTGGTTGGGTCTGTGTCACAATCTTCTTCACTGTCGTGTTGGGTAGTATCATCAGCCTGCACCAAAGAAACAATTTCCTCATCATTAAGAATCTGGAAGCCTGGGTCGTTGTCCATTGCTAGCCAATCTTCAGTATCCTGTATGTCACATTCTGAAAATCCAGGAATGTCTCCATACAACTCCAAAAATTCATCAATATCTTCCTGATCTGTCATTGTAGGTTCTGTGTTTTCACCAGTCTTTTCTAAAATTTTGTTCCAGGCATTTTTTAAGTTGCTTTCTTTCAGGGCGCTCCAAGAGTCCGCTATCATGTAAGAACAATCTTTAATGTTGAGTTTTTTTGAAAATTGCACAACACTTTCTTCAGTGGCATCAGCAAGTAACAAGCGACGAAGAACTTGCTTTTTATATAACCTTTTAAGTTTTTCTATAACACCCTGGTCCATGGGCTGAAGTAATGATGTCACGTTAGGTGGTAAATAGGTAACTTTAAAGTCCTCGTCAATTGAGTTCAAGATTTCAACATCTGGATGGGTAGGAGCATTATCTATCACAAGGAGTACCTTCCCTTGCTTATTGTTCTCTTCCTTAAACTTTTTGACATTAGGTATAAAGTCATTAGTATACCAGTCCAAAAAAATTTCAGAGTTCATCCATGCACTCTTTTGTGATTTGTAGGTAAGAGGTAAACAAGTCACACCTTTAAAACACCTGGGCTTTTTAGATTTGCTTATCAATAGAAGAGGCAATGCATGGGTACCAGTAGCGTTTGCTGCAACCATGATTGTTACACGCTCCTTGCTAACCTTAAATCCTGGTGCTGCCTTTTCTCGTTTTGATGCCAATGATTTACGCGGCAGTGCCTTCCAGTTAAGGCCAGTTTCATCAGCGTTGTATACCAAATCCAACGAATATCCATCATCTTTTAGCAGTTTGGCAAACGTATCTTTATATTTTTCAGCAGATGCAGAATCTCCAGATAATATTTCACCTTGTACGTCAAGTTCACGTATACCATGGCGTGATTTAAAATTCTTCAACCATCCGGTACTGGCCTTAAAATCTGCTTGCCCATTAAGTTCTTTATTGATTTGGATGGCTTTCTCACATAGCAAAGGTCCTGATATAGGTTCTCCCTTAGTTCTTCTTTGAATAAACCATAGATACATTGCCTCTTCTAACTTTTCATCTTGAGGTCTTTTCATAGTTTTCCTTTTTTTAGATCCATCTTCACTATCAAGTTTAGAGGCAAATTTTAGGATTTCAGATTTTTTATTTTTAATATCTGATATTGTTGCTTTGCCAACGTTAAACTGTTTTGCTAAAGATGTCCCTGTTTCACCTTTTTCTAGTCTTTCTATAATTTTTAATTTTGATTCAATAGATAAAACATTTCTGCTTCTTTTTTTAGGTTTACTAGAAGATGCCATGTCAAATTATAATCAGTCTTCAATTACAGTTCAATTCAGGATCAATAAACTAACCTAACCTTAAAACTTAACAATTACGTACAGAATAAAATGAAAATAAAACTTACTGGACTAATGTTCCTGAAACTAGAGAGTCTAATACTATTCAACACTAGCTTAAAGAAAACAAACAACTTTACAAAGTTTCAGCACTGCACTACACGAGTGAATGACGATTAACAAGCGACTGTGCACATTCAATGTCAATTAGTACAAACGCTTGACAGCGAAGCTCAGACTAGACAGTGGCCGGTGCACGGCACGCCCGTTGTTTATTTTCGTCGTTTCCTGGAAGGCCTGACGTTATGGCGCAGGCACCGAGTCTGGCAGAAGCGGTACGCCGCGCGGGCTTAGCGCTAATACCTAATTTCTTTTTCGTAATAAAATATGCACTATATGTACTGAATACAGTTACTGTAGTACGGTACGTTTATTGAAAAGTTAAAAATATTAAATATAAGTGTTGGAATATAAATTGACAACGTGTATTTTGCGTATAAAAAAAAAAAATATTTTTTTCAGGTTTGGTTCGGTTAACTGACGTTTCGGATGACTGACGTTCGGTAAATCGACGTTCTACTGTATTATTATTACTACCATCTCTGTTTTGGGTTATATTGCCTATCTCTTGGAAGAATGTACTTGCCTTTGCTAACTAATTACTATTGGCACCACCTCATACTTATTGATACTAATAGTATCACTTGATTATATAAGGAAAACTATCTTTCAGGAATACAATGTTTTAGTATCAACTTGATCATATTATATCTTACTTATACAAAGTGTTTCATGATGCACAAACTGAAAGGCGATCGGAGGGTAGGTGTGTCTGGGAGCGGACAGTCTTCATTGGACACTTATTTAAATGTTGGAGCAACGCATGTATTAATAGCACGCAAATAGTAAAGTAGGTATTAGTATTTATATTAAAAGTAACATTTAATAGCCTTTGGTAGTGTTAGTAAATAGTTAATCAATACAAGCATAACTTCCCAAGTTTTAATTATCATAGAACTGAGTAGTGTTCTCTTTATAAGTATCATAACTCTACTAATATCGAATTATACTATAGTTTATAGTGATACAAATAGTAATATGATCAGATGGTACTGTTAGTAGTTAGTATTTTAATAGTCAATTGAATCAGAGTTTATATTAATAGAATCAGAATCAAATCACTTTATTTTGACAGTACAACCACTGTATAATAGCGTCAATAATTTAAACAGAACATTCTTCCAAAATACAACTAAATGGTATCTATTTGATCTGTTAAGAAGTCCTTAATCCTATAATAACATTTACTTAACAGAAGACTTTTCACCGCCTTCCCAAAGCCAACAACATCATCAACATTCTCCTTAACTGAGGCAGGTAGAGCATTAAACAACTTTACAGCACTGTAATTAGTATGACTCTTAAAAAATGAAGTTCTATGCCGTGGAATGTCAATAGAATGATTTCTAAAATTGTAACGAGCATTGTTTTGTGAACGTTGTGGATGAAGTTTAATACAGTAAAAGTTCAGGGTATTGAGGACGTATATTGAGGGAACTGTTAAAACCATGTTATCGAAGAAACAATACTAATACTACTACAAACTAAAAAAAACCCAACTAACTAATATAATTTATACTATTACTAACAGTTATTATCTGTTGGCTTGGTTAGTAATTATGATCCAACAAAAGAGGAGCTTACAAAGTTAAAAAACACACACACACATATATATATATATATATATATATATATATATATATATATATATATATATATATATATATATATCTCAATATCGAGATCTCATTCTTACTAATTGATAGTAATTCTAATAGAATTGAGTGATGCTAATAGCAGCACCTAAGATCAGGTGGTACTTTAGTAATTAGTTAGCGCATAGAAGCAGAGCTTCCCAAGATATAGTTAAGTTGCTTTAGAGTCGTGTTAACTGTACATATTGTGTTGTCTGTAACAGCTAAATATGTATAAAGTCTAGTAATTGGTTGGTGCTAATAGTAAAAATAGTGAGCAGCAAGTGCCGTTAGTACTGCTAGTGAAAACAGAGTTTTCCAAAGACAAGATGTAGCAAAATTAAGGTAGTATTTGGCCTATACTAATAGTAAAACTGATTATCAACTCGTTTGTTAGTAATTATTTTGGAGAACCAACGGAAGTAGAGCTTTCCAAGGTATAAATAAGATATTGTATAAACTAGTTGATAGTAAAAATAATATAATTGAATGATAATAGAAGTAACACTTAATATCATGTAGTACCGTTAGTAATTAGCGGTTAGTTAACCAATACTAGTAGGCTGTAGCTTCTCAAGGTAGTGTATAGGTAGGTAAGGTATCTTAGAATATAAAAATAGAAATACTAATGGAAGGTGTAACTACTAGTATAGAGTAATACAGATATTAAATACTTTTAATCAGTTGATACTGTTAGTAATTAGTATATTGTTAGCACACTGTAGCAGAGTTTCTAGTAATGCTAGTTTGAAGTAAGACTTCTTTAAATCAAAACTAATAGAATCAATTAATATTTATGCCAATACCTTTTACCAGGTGGTATAGTTAGCAATTATTATTAGTGAACCAATGTAAGCAGAGCTTCCCAAGGTATATCATAGAATCAAGTCAAGTGATACAAATAGATAATAATACTAATACAAACATACTATCACGTGGTGAAGTAAGTAATTGTTAGATTACTACACTTTATATTTAGTATATTTACTTTCAATGAAGTTTGTTTTAACATAACATATATGTCTGTCAGCTCTTTTAATCTATTAGTGTTATTGAAAAGAAGTAATTTTTTTACATAAAGAATAGCTAATCTTAATTTATATTTGCTTTTAATCGCCTAAAGTTATCAAATATAAATACAAATATTTTTCATAATGTTTAACAACACGCATAATAATATTTTAAGCGGCAGAATTTTGTTACACAACAAAAGGGCTGATAAAATTATGATGTAAAGTATTTTACTAATCATTCTAAACCATTAGTTAGACAACAGAGTTTAAAAAACAACCAAAAACAAATAATGATTATTTATTTTTTTAATTAATTTATGCTTATGTTTATTTAGAATAAGGAATAAAAAAGAGGAATAGCAACAGCTATACCAATATTTTACCAGTAGTGTAACTATTCGTTGATCAGTCAGACTAGTGGAAGAGCAAGAGGCCATGCGAAATGCAATAATCAAGTGCTAAAAAAAAAAAAAAATGATGTAAGGTGGTCTGAGTTGGCGACGATAACCGATGGCATTATGTCATTGTGCGATAAGAACAGTGGAGCGGAAGTGCAGCGTCTGGCGCGCCTTCCCCACGCCGAGCCAGGAGTGCTAACGGTGTGTACACACAACCTGCCAAACTTACTGACAGGAGTTACACACTTTGACTTCCCCATAAAAAAAACAGTTTCTACGTCTGAAAAATTTTAAAGTTTAGTAAAATATTGTTGGATTTATGTATGTGGACGTCTTAGACAGCCTGTTTGTGAAACTCATCTCAAAATACCAATTGGAAGTACGATTCCCCAGAAGGTGTATATTTTGCATGCTACCCCGGAACTCCAGCGCTACACGTATATGTGTGTGTACTTTTACTGTTTTCAATGTTTTTGTTGCAAATGAGTAATTTTTAAGTGAAGACATTGTCAAGCTGTTCTGCTAGTAACAACAAGTGATCTGACATTATTTTATGACCCTACTTGCGTTCATCAACGCAGTATGTTGCCACGTACTGCTGGACACTGCAAGTTATATGTGACTACACACGCCATGAGCATGATGCGATTCAGTGGCGCAGATATTGAAGTCATTATGGAGGCCAGAAGTTCACCAAAAACACCTTTTCTATACATATACCACATTCAATTTACCCAAGAAATGTGTTTTTAGCAAATAACAAATGTATGTCTGTACACATCTCCTGGCAATGTTATGTGTTTGTGCAGTAGCACTGACTGTGTTAAATTGAACTATACATAATAGATTTTTGAGTAAATTTTATTATATAACAAAATTACGTTGTATTTTACAGATTGTTTGATTAATTTTTTTTTATTTGGTGAATTCCATGGTAACAAATATTCAGTTTAATGTGGAGTTCACGTTATGTAGTCCAAGTCAATTTTTTCTCATAAAATGTATATGTATATTAAAATATACATTTTCGAAACTTTACAAAATGTAAAAGATTTTGGCTCTTGGAACTTAATTAACTTGGAAGATAATTTTCTTAATACTCCTCACCCCTTTAAGCAGAACATATTTAAAACAATCAAATTCTACATATCATAGAAAATTAGTGTTTATAATATGACATAGTTAATTCTTATAATGTTGCATGTTTCATTGTGAACTGAACAAAATACTAGTAAATTTTACAAGACATATTTTTTTAAATGTTAAAACAAAATTCTGCAAAAACCCTGAAAAAATGTTAAAGAAAATAATATAGCTGCTGCTGCTTAAAAGATTAATAAGGGATTAAAACCTTACTATTAAACTGACAACATAACAACCAATGGTTGATAAAATAGAGGAATATAATCATATAGCAAAATAAAATTGATATTGTACTTCTCTCAGGCTTTGCAGAAGAAGTTGGCATGTTAGATATGTGCCAGAAGCGCACAGTGCTGTCACTGGATCCAGATATGACAACATCAGGGTCCTGAGGACTGAACAGGGCACACAGGACAACTGAGGCATGGTCTTGGCAGATTGCTAGGCAAGTCTGTTTGGGCACATCCCACACCTTAACACAACACATCAAACAGGTATCATCACATGAGGACATCTATTAAAGACCAAACATAACTACTTAATTTTTGCCATTATCTTCGGGTGAAAAATAGAGCTCACAACAATTGTTAATTTTGTTTTGTTTTTATTTTTTTTAACTTTACTCGCCAGTCAATATAGGCCTACAGACCTGTGCATGAACTTCATTCAACAAGTGAAGTTCCGACTATTTGCTCAGTGGGGATTAGAACCTTGGACAATGCCTTCTGCAGTCTGAAGCCTTAGCCACTGAGTCACCACACCAGCATTACAACATTGTCTTATGATCTAGACTTTTAATTTTTATTTCCCCTCATTCCCATTTAAAAACACTTTAATAGTGCTGATTTTTTCTGATGCAAAAAACTTATCCGAAATTGTTACAGAAGCCCCTTAAAATGTTTTGGCACATGAATCCACTTCCCAGATGTTTTGGTTGCACAATTTTATTTTCTCAAATCTGCAAATTCAGAATGAGTTCATACAAGGACTTCATGGGTGGAAGGGTAAAATTAAAACACAAAATAAAAATTTTACAATTCATATGAAATCCCCCACGCAGTAACTCAGCCCAGTTTCTACTTAATACAGTACATTCTTATAATAATGATAACAACTATCTGTCAATGGACAATTTCAAGTAATATTGCTCTTAACCTAATTATCCAATCATTATCTGTTAAAATGTAATTTAATGCTTAACAGATGCTTTGAAAAGTGTTGTCAACTATACCACTCTCAACTACTCATTAATTACTCAATAATATGCCTTTACTCATTTTACATCTAATAATGTAAATTGAATTAAAATTTATAACTTAATTTTAAATCATCTGTATGGTATTCATAGCTTAGTTTTAACAAGAGATTTTAAATTCATTCTCTATTATGTATTTCTGGTGACATACTTGCACTGTGCAGTCATAGGAGGCGGAGAGAAGTCTGCCATGGAAGTGGGGACTCCAGGCTAAGCTGACAACCTTCTCTGAATGTCCATTCAGTGAGGCAACCAGTTCCGGCTGGCTTTCTACAATAAGAGAGACACTATATATACCTAGTACATAATATAGTTGATTAACTTGCGATTTAACTTATAAATTGCTTAGTTTTTAAAATATTCACAGTATTAAGTTTGAAAAGATAGAAATTGCATAAAATATATAATAGAAGTGGTAAACAATAACAAACATAGAAACAATTAATATAAATCAGCTGTTAATATAAATGTGCTGATCTTAGATCTAACATTTCCTCCCCTTTAATAAGGAGAGTATCGCTGGGGTTTTTTGGATACTCGTCCAGAACGTCGAGGTAGTTCTCTCATATCATGGGTTCTTTCAATTTCTGGTATATGAAATTGAACTCTGCGTGGACGAATCATTTCTTCAGTTTGAACTGTAGGTGTTGATGTAGTATCTTGGATTGTTGCTGGTGTTGTACCAAATTTTTAAATTGGTGAAGAAACTATATGGTCAGATGTAATTTCACTATTCACAAAACCTTCCTGAGTTTCCAGATCTGGATGTTCTTGGACTAGTTCCTTGTGTTGCATTTCTGATGTTATTTATAGTCTCTTTAAAAATAGGCATGACTGTATAGTTATAGTTTTTACTAGATATATCTGCCGTCTTAATATTTGGCTGACTTAAGGGGTGTTCTCTGATGGGACGTTAACTTGATGGAGTCTGAAGTAGTCGCAATTGGTTTTGATGTATGACCACCAATCCTATTTCAATCACCAATCAAGTGTATTTCTCAGTGTTAACCTTGTACATCATGACACCAGAAATACTTAAAATATCACTTTTTACCCACCGCTTTGGTCCACTGAAAAACTTGTCAGAACATTGTAACCAACTCAAAATTTTGATTTCTGTTTTTCTTGTTGAATGAAACATGAAGATGGCAGATGAAGAAAACCTAGTAATGTTTTAGGTTGACGTCCGGGGATTTACCTGTTCTTGGATTAGGTGTAGTGCAATATGTATTTAAAAAGGAACTTAGAGCATCATTTTTATTTTTATTTTCAAGCCAGGTTTTCTTCATAGCACCTTTGAATGTTCTAACAAAACATTCAGCTTCTCCATTTGATGAATGATGAAATAAAGCGGTGGTTAAGTGCAAAATTCCAGCTTTAACGCAGAAATCTTCATAGGCAGTAGAAGTTGAGATCTGTTGTCTGAAATGAGAGTCTGGTGGCCCTTCCAATAAAAATATTTGACGAAATGCATTTGTGTTAACTCCATTGTAATATTATTCATTTTGATAACAAATAAAATTTTGAAAATGCATCGATGGTGATTTTTCAACCATATACTATTCAAGAATGGCCCAGCAAAATCTACGTGGATTCTTTCCTACGGCTTGCTTGGAACAGGCCAACTTTTGGACTCTTGTTTTGGGTCTGGTTATACTTGCTGACACTGAATATAAGACTTTGAGACATTTTATATATCTGTAAAAGATAGTATCAGTTAAGTCTTCTGAAATCCAATTGCAACACTCTTCCAAATTGTCAAAAGTCAAATCAGGACCACAAGGAAGGTGGGACAAAAAGCATCAGCATTTTGATGTTTGTTTGTTGATCTGTTATGAATTGAAAAGTGGTAGCTCATTAAGGCTATTGCAATCTCTGAGCCTTGTGAGAGTATAAAAAGGCAATTGCTTGTGAGGGTGAAAAAAGAACACCAAAGGTTTATGATCAGTTATTAGCCCGAAGGATCTTCCATGTAAGTATTGGTGAAACTTATTGACTCCAAAAATAATAGCGAGAGCTTTTTTTCAATTTGGCTGTACCCTCTTTTCATATCATTAAGCGTTTTAGAAGCAAATGCAATCGGGCGTTCTGGGTACCGTAATGAGAGCACAGCACCAACTCCATAGAATGAAGCATCCGTCGCCGGAATAGCAGGAAAATCACTGTTATTGGGAACAAGTCGTTTTGTCTTAACCAAAGTTTATTTGAACTTTTTTAAAACTGAGTCTTCTTCATTTTCACACTTAAATAAAGTGTCCTTTTTTAGTCTATTTAATGGAGCTGCAATAGTGGCAAAATTAGGAATGAATCTATGATAATAAGTAATTTTTCCAAGGAAAGACAGAAGTTTAGGAAGATTATTTGGCTGTGGTAGAGAATTTGGTGCTTCAAGTTTTGACTCCGATGGACGAACGCTACTCTCAGATAAAATATTTCCTAAGTATTTAACATCTTCCTGAAAATATTCACATTTGTCCATATTACAGCGCAGTCCATTTTCTTGTAGCCTAGTAAACAATTGATCCAAATTACGTCAATGTTCATCATTATCGCTTCCAGTTATAATGATGTCATCGAGGTAATTAACACAGCCTGGGATTCCAGATATGATTTGTTCTAAGAAATATTAAAATATCGCAGGAGCACTAGAAACACCGAAAGGCAAACATTGGTACTGAAATAGGCCGAAAGGTGTATTGATAACTGTAAGTATTTTAGCTTCATCATCAAGCTCTAACTGTATATATGCAACAGAGAGATTGTTTGCCTCCTTTTAACTTATGGAGGAGATCTTCAAAACGTGGAATAGGGTACTGTTCAAAATCAATGTGAGGATTGATGGTAACTTTGAAATCACCACATAGGATAACTTTGTTATTTGGTTTTGAAACAATGACCACCGGAGCTGCCCACTGACTGAACTTGACAGGTTTTATTATATCTAAATTCAGTAGTCTGTCGATTTCAGTTTTAACAGCTTCATGTTGAGAAAAAAAGAATGGGTGTCGGTTGGAAGAACCTTGGCCTGCCTCCATTTTTAAGATGCAGGGAAGCTTAAATGGATGTACGCTAACCTAATCTTGGTTGAAATATAGTTGCATTTTTGTTATGATCTTGTCAATTTTCATACTAATGTTTTGTTCAACATTAACTCTTGCAAATAAAGTATTGACAACATCAGAGAACGAAGCTGATATAGTGAGAGATACTATAAGCACAAAACCAAAGTGTTCCAAAAATACTGATACCTTACGAAGAGTTAGTTACAAGTAGCCTCAACTGTCTGGATTCAGATTTCAAAGTTACATCAGCCAAAAACCATCCTTTTAGAAGAACTTGGACTCAATAATAAACTTTTAGAAACAAACTAGGAGGGTGTAGTGGAGGGTTTACCAAGCTGTTCATTGTGTCAGGACCAATCATTGAACATGTGGCACCTGAATCAAGTGTCATTTCGATGGGCTTGCCATTAATCAGTACATCTATGAAATAGTGAGTTTGTTTCTGTAATGGGCTGTGAGAGAGAATGGACTTCTTTAATAATGTTTACTACCTGAGAACAACAAACTTTTGAGATATGACCCAATTTCCCACAGTTATTACAATTTGCTTTGTAAAAACAACAGTTTTTTACAAAAACAATATGGACAAGACTTGCGATAATTTGGAATATCAGTTTTATAAGAATCTTATTTATTCTCAGAGTGATTGTTTACATTTTTTCACAAATAAAGTATTTACTTTAAATTAAAAAAAGTATACAATTGGGCTAAATTGAATATAATGCTCATATTAGTATACAATTGAAATTACCTTGAGGAAATTACAAAACTTATCAGCCTAGAGAAAATTAAAAAATAACATGCCAGTTTAGGTCTGGTTTAGTAATAAAACTTATTCAAAAACAAATCACAACAATTAATTGCAATTACCACAGCTAAATTTAAGAGGTTGATGTAATTTTGTACGTTAAAAATAAATACAAAAAACTAACAATATAATTAATTTTAGAAAAACTGGTTTTATTAACTATTGGAAAAAAATGTTTGATTAACTATTGGTTCTTTTCTCAATTCGTGAGAATACTGAATTAAGAAAATATAAATGCTACTCACATTCATAAAAAACTATACAGCCAATAATACCATAAAAGTTTTAGAAATTATAGTATACATTTTGTCAAAAATAAACAGCAAAAACAAATAATATAATTAATTAAAAAAAAACACTATTTTTCTTAACTATTGAAAAAAAAAACAAGTTTTATTAACTATTGGTTCTTTTCTCAATTGGTGATAATACTGAATTAAGAAAATATAAATGCTACTCACATTCATAAAAAAAACTATACAGTGAACAATACCATAAATGTTTTTAGAAATTACACTATACATTTTGTTTTAAATTTAAGAAATAATAAACTGTTTTAGGTCAGTAAATGTTAAGTCAATGCAATTTAAAACATTAATCCTTTAAACAGTTTAAACATTAATCCAATTTAAGACTTTGTAAAAAGAAAAAATAATAATTAAAATAAAATTTAACAATGTTTAAATAAAAATGCTAAATAAATACTCATTTTGTTTAGTTTAGGCACAATATTAATTAAAAAAAAATTTTTCAATCCTATTCCCTAGGATTTTGTATGCATTGTTTTTTCATTACAAGTCTAAATAAATAAACTCTAATATCTTAAGTTCATCATAAAAACATTTTATTTTTCAAAATCCACAGTAAAACTATTAGACCCAACGAATAAATAGGCTATGTTCTTTAAGTCCAATGTACCAAACAAAAGAGAATTTATTAGGAAAGTTTTAAAGATATTTTGACACCTTTCACAATCGCTTTTTGGTAAGGAAAAGTACTCTTTTATTTATTTATTGTGTCATAGATACATAATTGTACATAAACACTTTTCAATACATAATTACAATGAGGTAACTAAATATATAAAATAAAGATGTTCTGTTAATTGGTAATAAACTAAAATATTTGCAGCACTTTACCAAATAGAATTGAAAAAATCCTTAACACTATAAGGAACTAAATCTACAAGCTTATCTTTTAATATTCTTTTAAATGTAGTTAGTTTTTGTTACAGTTTGAGGTTATTTGGGAGGTGATTGTACAGTGTAATGCCATTGTGTAAAATAGGGATGGGTCGGTCCCTAAAGTCGGTGCTCGGTTCTATCGGTTAATGACAAAAGAACCGGAACCAAGAACCGATGGAAATATCTCAGTTCTACGGTTCCGGTTATAGAAAACGTAAATGGGGAGATAGCTTTCATAACAGGAATGTTTCAGTCGTTAAAAGTGTTGATTAACAGAACAATCAAATGACATCCTGCCACAAGATAAACAATATATCTTAGTCAGAAAATATCTGCCCGTAGAAGGCCACTTTCTATTAGTATGTAACCACGTGATTTGGCCACGAGATAAAATATCTAAGTCAGAAAATATTCGCTTATAGTCTGACCACTTCCTTTTTAGCAGTGAAAAGAGACAGATAACATTCAGTTTTTGTTCAAGAGTCCTGAGTCCAGTCATCCTTTCTTATCACTTCCTGCTCCATAAAAGAACATCTTGTGGAAACATTTAATTCTGTTACAACTCATCTAACATTCTGAAATTAATTATGCTTCTAGTTTTATGGTGGAGTTTGAAAAATAAAATGTTTTTATGATGAACTTAAGATATTAGAGTTTATTTATTTAGACTTGTAATGAAAAAACAATGCATACAAAACCAAGGGAATTGGATTGAAAAATAAATTTTTAAGATTAATACTGTGCCTAATACTAAACAAAATGAGTATTTAGCATTTTTATTTAAAAATTGTTAAATTTTATTTTAATTATTTTTTTACTTTTACAACGTCTTAAATTGGACTAATGTTAAAATATTTAAAGGATTGATTTTTAAATTGCATTGACTTAACATTTACTGACCCAAAATAGTTTATTATTTCTTAAATTAAAAACAATATGTATAGTGTAATTTCTAAAAACGTTTATGGTATTATTGGCTGTATAGTTTTTATGAATGTGAGTAGCATTTATATTTTCTTATTTCAGTATCATCACGAATTGAGAAAAGAACCAATAGTTAATCAAAAATAATTTTTTTTTCAATAGTTAATAAAACCAGTTTTTTTAAATTAATTATATTGTTTGTTTTTGCTATTTATTTTTAACGTAAAAATTTATATCAACCTCTTAAATTTAGCTGTGATTAGTTAGCAATTAATTGTTGTGATTTGTTTTTGAATAAGTTTTATTACTAAACCAGACCTAAACTGGCAGGTTATTTTTTAATTTTCTCTAGGCTGATAAGTTTTGTAATTTCCTCAAGGTAATTTCAATTGTATACTAATATGAGCATTACATTCAATTTAGCCAAATTGTATACTTTTTCAATTTAAAGTAAATGCTTTATTTGTGAAAAAATGTAAACAATCACTCTGAGAATAAATAAAATGTCACCAATTCTCTAGTTATTGGAAATATTACATGTAATTTTATAGATTTTTAGGGTGTATTATACTTTATATTGAAAAAAATCGTCAATATACTATGAAATGTTTTTACTGACTGATTCCACATTGTTTGTTGATTCACTGGTGTAAAGGTATTAGAAAAATGTTCTGAAATTTTCTCAAAAATTACTCAGAACCGAGAACCGGCACCGGAACTGAAAAAAATGGAACCAACCGGTTCACTAGTGTAAAAGGTGTATTTCGGAGAGGGAGATTCTATGATTTGGAATGACCAGATTTAGTTACTTACGAAGATTGTAATTATGTGGAGGTTGAGAAACTATAGAATAGAGGTGTGGATTTTTTTAACAAATAACGTTTCTAAAATATATAGGGCGGTAAGTTAAAATAGTTTGTTGCTTAAAAAGTGGACAGCATGATACAGTTTTTTCAGTTTAAAAATTGTTCGGATGGTTCGTTTTTTCAAGTTTGAAAATTTCGTTTCTTCTGACTGACTGAGCCTCCCAAACTGGAATGCCATAAGATAAGTGCTGCTATATGACGCTGTAATAAGCAGTCAGAAGAAGATTTATTTCACTGAATAGACAGCCTTCTTAAGATAAAGATTCTCAAGCTTATATATCTTGAAATTTTAATGGTTCTGAAAATTAAGATTTTTATCTAATATCAATCCAATGAGTCTTATGTTATCAGAAGAGTGTACATCCATTTTATTGATTACATAGGACAATTCAGAATCGTCCTTGTTTCATATAGAATATTTTAACAAGCTTGTTTTTCTGGCATTAACATGGAAACGATTTTTACCAAACCACTGTACAAGACAATTATCTTTCATAAAAAGCTCTGTTTCAACAAGCTCCCTACAGGGTCCCATTGCCGTTAAGGTTGTGTCATCGGAAAAAGAGACACAATTTGCATTGGCGACACCAGAACTGACGTCATTCACAAACAACAAGAGGAGCAAAGGTCCAAGTAGCGAACCCTGTGGTACCCCTGCCAAAGTGATTTCTTTATCATAAAAAGAGTACTTAAGTGACTTAGTAGAATTGATGTAAGGAATTTTCACTACCTGTCGCCGGCTACACAGATATGTGGGAAACCAGTTTAGGGGAACACTCCGTATACCCAACTTCTGAAGCATGTTTAGGAGAATCTCGTGGTCGACCATATTAAATGCCTTGCTGAGGTCAATTAGGGCACTTGCAGCAAACCATTTTTTGTCTAAAGCGGACACTATTTGGTTGATAAAGTGGGACATAGCATCTACTGTTGATTTATTTTTGAGAAACCCAAACTGATGCTGGCATTGATGGAAATGAGAGAGCTGATGCATTGGCTAGGAGAAGGGCAAAATGCCCTCTTCTGGGACCAGAGCCAGCATTTTGCATTCCTTTTCAAAAGGTAAAGAGAAGAATTGACAGGTGGACCTCTGAGGAACAAGCTGGCAGATGGAGGACCGAGTCTGGGCTCAGGCAGTCTCGTGCACTTATGCAAGGACCGGATCGCAGTTACAGCAGAGATTTGCTGAGCTGTAACCGGGCCAAGGTGAGGGCGGTTACGGGAATGCTGACCGAACATAATCTTCTTCCCAGACATATGAAGATAATGGGCTTAACAGAGGACTCCACATGTAGGCTCTGTGAGGAGGATGAGGAGAGCTCCATATACATCTTGTGTCATTGTGGAGCACTCTCATCTCTAAGGTATAGGACTCTCGGTGCCGCTTTCCTGGAACCAGAGGACATTAGAAGGGCTACACTCGGGGAGATCATGTCCTTCATAAGGGGGACCGGTCTCTTGTGACACTGTCGCCAGGCTCGGGGCGCAAAGGGCCATGGAGTCTAGGTGCGGTGGGCTTGGTGACAGGACCACAATCCGGTGTATCTAACTAACTAACTAAAGAAAAGATTGTGATGCATTATAAAACTCATTAGTCTGCCTGACATAAACAGCCTTCTCGATGACCTTCGAGAAAGTCGAGAGTTATTGGTCTGAAATTATCCATATCCGTATTAGAGCCTTTTTTATGGATCGGTATGATAACGGAAGATTTTAAAACTTCAGGAAATTGGCCACTTACAAAGGAGTTGTGAAGTAGACAAGGGGATCAATCATATACTCATAGGAATCTCTTAAAAGTCTGAATGACACGCCATCCGGGCCTGAAGATGATTTTACTTTAAGTGAATTAATGATGTTGATAATCTCCTCTCTTGTTACTGCCTTCAGAAAACACTATTGAGCGATGTTTGACAAATCCGAATCTGTGTTTGTTACTGAAGAACCAAAGTTAGAATGACTTTGATCAGAAACATTGGCAAAAAAAATAATTAAACATGTTTGCTATTCAATGAGCTTCAGCCACCTCAACCTCATTGACATCCTGGAAATATTGTTGTAAGGGCTGTGATTTGTTTTCGTTTACCACCCGCTGAGATCTTGTTTGAGCTAGCTATTTTCCTCGAAGTTTACAGTTTGAATCCACTATCACCGAGTTTTGTTGTGAGGTAGAAGACACTAAAAAAGGCATGGAAGAGTTGTTGTAGCACGTCGACGTTATATAGTTTGAGTTAGCCAAAGAATGTCCTCTGTCAAATGTTGACTCATATTAACTGATGGAAAGGTTTTATTATGAACGTTATTACTTTTAAAATGGCTTGTTATGTTGTTGGGTGGACTGTTATGGGATTGGGAAACACTATCATACAAATTAGTGTTAATAGGGTAGGGGGTATTTGGATTTTTATGGAAGTACAGGTTTTCTGGTGTGGTATTCTGTTTATATTTATAGCCATCCTACTTTGTTTCACTATGTCCTTCCCCCTAGAATGATAGGTTTTGTCAGAAGACAATTGATCAAATAACATGTTATTAATAATAATGTTTGCCAACAATATTAAGGTGTAGTCGGTGGTTGGTAAAATGGCGTCTTACAAGTTGATTTAAAGACATAAAGGAAGCATGCTTATACTTAGACTTCACCTCATCAAGCTCACGGTTCACCTCCTCAATATTACTATTTAGGTAGGATTTATCGTACCTGTAAGGGACGCCTACAACCAGTGTCTGTGCTTTTGTGTTTGTACATAAGAAATTGTTCAACTGTTTGGAAATTTTACAACTTGTTTCATTACCAAACATGTCACTGGTCCCTGCCATAACTATGAGGGAATCTCCTTGACAAACGTCTCCCAACACTCCGCTTGCCGCTTCCAAAATGTGGTACATCTTGCCATTCGGCATGACTTTAGAAAATACATCAAGCTCAGTTTTTATCAGCAAAGCAGCGAGAGATCGCCCGTGACTATTATTTAAGAGTTGAACTTGTTATTTACAAAGACTTTTTTCGTTGAGTCGTCTGGCTGAGCATTGCAGGAGTTAGTCTCACAACTACTAACAAGTTCGTTAAGTTTACATGAGCTAAGTTGTTTAATTACATATTTAAGCTTGTGATTGGATTTGGTTACATCTAAATAAATATGATTTTGGTATTTGGTATAGGCGTACATATAACCAAATACCACAATCATAACCACAATCACTGCTATCAACTGACAATACTTCAAACCTATTTTCACCCACTATTTTACAAACTGTGTTTTCCTTATGAGCGTTATGAAAAGGCTTTTTTTTAAATTTATTTTTATTAAGAACTGCCAATGCCTTTTGTTGCAGTTTTTTTTTTTTTTTAATTACTGAAGATGTTACAGTGGTTTTGGCTAAGAGCTTAAGGTCTGAGACTAGATTGGTAGCTACGTTATTTATTGATTGATTGTTATCGTACCAGTTTTAAAAAGGTATCACTACAAAAGGTAAACAATAGTGGTTCAAAATATACTTTGCATTAGCAATTACATTGAACCCAAATTCAAAATCATTTTTTTGCTGGAAACAACACATCTCAAAGAACTTATTTTTATATATACTTAGCTTTGAGGCAACCAGTAATGTGCATTCACTATTCACATCTGATAAGGAATCTAAATGGTAAGCTACATTCCTTAGTCTATCAACAAACAGTAATGACCAATGAGACCCCGAGTGTCTTTTCTCTGTTTCAATACTATTCTTAATACACAAAAGAATACATGGTTACATGAATAGTAAGATGACTGCGATAGAAAGTCAATTGTTGTTTCCTCAGTAGAGGCGTGTTTTAAGATCTGTGTTGCTGCAGAACCAAAAAAATAGGGTATTTTTATCAACACAATTTGACATAACTACAAAGTAAGTATTAATGAGGTCATTATCGACCCACTTATCATATGTACAGGTTTTTTGTCATGTACATTAGCTTGAATACCTCCACCACTTTGTATAGCCTTCAACTGCTCCTCTAATTATTATCCACACATACTTTCATATTGGCAATACAGGGCTCAAACGTGTCCAATTTATCATTCACAGCAACTAGCTTTTGTTTAATAGCGTCGATATCTGAAGAAATATTGCTCAAGCTATCTAACTTGGCCAATACAAGAGACATTTAGGAAGAAAGTTCATCTTAAGTTTAGAAGTGAATTTATAAAACTTACAAATGTTGTACTTTCATGTACCTTAAACCACAATATAAGTCAATCAATCTTTACTAAAAACAGTTTATTCTGACATAAATTTAACACTCTTTAAGAATATACCACACTTTTTAGTGTTTTATTTAGATTAGTATAGGAAAACTAACTTTATTAGTCACAAGTCACTAATTTTGTAAAAGCTTTGTAAACTGTAAAGAACCTTTTAAAAAATCGCTATTTAAAAAGGAATTAGAATACAACATTTCTAAAACCACTGTTTTACTCTGATAACATGTACAATAACCCAGTAAAATGTTAAACACTAAATGCCAATCACCCTGTATATGGTTAACCAAAAGTCTTGGAATGGTAAATTATCTTACCTATTAGAAAACCATAGTGAAAAAATGATAATATTTTGAACAAATAGGTCAAATAAATAGCAACTAAAGAAACTTGTACAGTTCATTACAATTAATGAAGCGGAAGTTGAAAACATGAAGGTGGAAGTTAGTCACACCCGTCAAGTAAGATACAGCTCAGCGGTGGAACGATACTCCTCTGTTGCTAAAACCCCTATAGGAGCTAGATATAAAACGCAGGTCGCTTACTGTTCCACCCAATTATAGAATATCTCTCACTTATTCTAATAAACTTGACTATGGCAGACATGTGTATTTTACATGACCTATACAGGACATGTCAATAACATTGGAATTGAAGTAGGTTTGAGAATACTGAACAAGAATGATGGAAAATATTACGTAGTGCATTTTTGTAAATGAAAGTATAGGTAGTTGATGATTAGCTATCACATATTTTGGCAGCAGTGGCTTGGGTCACTACAATACACTATAGGTCTTTGATGTCCATAAAGTAACTATTTTACTTTTTTTAGGAAAATAAGTAGTTATTTTTGTAATAGTAACTGTTATACTGTATTTTTACTAAGCTTATAATAACCCTTTTTGCATAGTCCAACTGACAGTGAAACTTTGATAAGACGAGTGTTAATCACAGAAGAAAAAATATACTGTCGACTATATGAATTATTTAATTTTAAGTCAGCTCAAAGCCCAAGCTCAATATAATTAGCTACTTTTATGAATTATATCTGCATTGTTTGTAAGTTAGGAAAGCTCATGTTGTGACAAACCAGGAGGAATGTTGTAAACCTTGATGTTGTCACTAGAGGTAGCGAGCCAATGCTGGTAGGGCGATAAGTTGTTGTCACATGCTACAGTTGCAGAGTGCCAAACCAGATAGTTAATCAGCTTCTTGTGTGGATACAAGGCATGCTTCAATTTCAGGGTCTCACAGCTTACTAGATACACAGAGCTGAAAAAAAACAAACTATTACTTGGAAAAAAATCATTCAAAAGGACATTAATTATAGCTCTTCAGTATAAAATGAACGCCATTCAAGAGACTTAAATGGCAATTATGAGTTAGTTCATTCTACGAACCACCACACATGTCTCCTTTATTATAAACAAAAGGGTAAAATAAGATAAAATGATAATAAGGACTTTATAATTTTTGTTGTTATGTTTAAAAATTTGCACATTAAGCACCTTACATTTGGATAAAGTGTTTGGGAGATTGTACGTGATAGATTCCATCCTCGCCTCGGTCCTCTTAATACCGAAACGGCGTCCGCTCAATGGTTGCCATCGACGTGGACACTACTAGAGAAGTCTAGGGTGTCCATGTTAGATGGTAGTCAAGGTTCACATGTAGTGTAGGGAAGAGAACTGAGTGTCAGACTTGTCAGTTAGCTGAAAATCAGACCAACACAATGTGGTTCGGATTCTACCTAAAGCTGTAGATCCCATAGTTGCCCTGGCTATTGGGCTATTAATAAATAGTGCTATCTGAGCTAAGTCGAACTCAGATAGTAACAATGACTACACTCGTTCATCTACACTCATCACACTCATTCAAAATCCATATTCGCCCATATCTTGACGATCGGCATCTTAATAATAAATAAATAAACAGAAACGAAACATGTACTTAGAGAAATTAGCATTCACTGCAGACCAATAAAGAAGTAATTGAAATAACTCATACCTGTAAATAACTACTATTTGAGTCAGCAACATATTTAATTCATAGGAAATACCTCTAACTACTTAGTTTTCCCTACAAATGAAAAAATCTTAGAACAGGTCTGGACATATTAACCCTTTCAACGCCAGATGCCTATATATAGGCTTTTGGTGAAATTCCATTGAATGCCAAGAGCCTATATATATCCAGTCACCATGCGAGCGTTGAACACCAAGCGTCTAATATATAGGCTCTATTTTATTTTGCTTACTATAAAGTTATTTTCAATTGAATATCGATGAAACGCATACCATTGTATTTAGGATGAAATGTGCAGTTATAATAAAACATATTTCTGTGGTTTGTATTATTTTTATACTGAAAAACATTATAAAAACTCGCGATATTTGTAAGGCAGTGGCGAGAACGAGTAGTTACGGCTGATCTGTTTTGTTTATTATCTTCATTTAACATTTTAATAAAGACTTTTAATAAATAAACTTGCTCAAGACTTCTATAGAAAATATTCTGGCCATGTTTCATCAAAAACTGCCCAGAATTTCTATTTATTTCCACAAAGTAGTTTCATATTTTTAAAACATATGTTATTAAATTTGAGAATAAATAACAATAAAGAAATATAACTTTTATGGCTCATTGTCTGTTGTTCTATGTATAAAATTGCAAGAAAAAAATATATATACAGTAAAAATAAACAGAATAACCGAAGTTAATGTAAATAAGTACAAAACGGCTAAAAAGTCAAGTTTTCATAAAAATTTTATAAATCGAAAACCAATTGTTTTTTTCAAATGCAATGTAACAGTTTTGTTAGGAACTAAATTTAGTACATAAAATAATGTGGTTTAGCAGCATAAACTTATTTTCAGATCATGTTTTAGTGGTTTGAAATAAAGAAAAAAATAATAAATGTAATGTTTTTTTACTTTATTTCGTTTTATGTTATGATGTTATAAGAAAACTTTTACTTTCTTACAAACCGAAATTTTGCCCCTTTTATCATGAAAAAATGGTAACAAAAACAATCTTCTACCATTCAAAATATGCTATTGAACAGTGTTTTTGGTGACAGAAGTTCTAGCTTAAAGGCACAAAAACAGCAAAAAGTGCCTGGTGTTTTAGTGCTCTCGCGGCATTATTCGCCTGGCGTGGTTCGGATACTCAGCACTGAAACGGCTGGCGTGGTGGCAACACGTATGCATAATTTTCTGGCGTTCAAAGGTTTAAAAAAACATCCTGAACTATTAGGATCAGCTAATTTTTTTCATAACTTGTTAACAGTTGAATGAATATTTAACTTCACAGGATTAAAATAGCAATAGTTTATCACAAAAAAATTAAATAAAAATAAACAACATAAAACAGTTGAATTCTAGAGGTGTGCCAAACAGCACCAATGCGGAAACCAGCTGCAACTGCGACGGTGCCGGCCGTGAGACAGTACCGCGAGACAGTTCCAGTTCCACGACTCATGAGGAACTCTCAATGGTACTTTTAGCTTTGATGGTATCTGTTCTACAGTACCACAGTGGGTGTGGATTTTTAATCATAATTTCAGTTCCAGCTTGGTACTTATAAGATAAACATTTACTCTGTTAAACACATGTTTGATTTAAATACAACATAAAAATAAATATTCATCTATAACGTCCATTTTTATGGATATATCGATTAAATGCTTACGATAATGCATATTAAAAAGAGATAATCTCAGGAATAATTAGATTTAAAAAATAAAAAAGGATAGTATAATTTATTTTATAAAATATGCAGCTAAAATTTTTAGGTTTATATATGAACAAAATATTAAATATAGCCTACTTTTTGACATAATTTTAGTTCATATTTAAATAGACGAGTTCCTGACTTTTGTAGTTTTCACCTGAGTTCGTCTTTCATTTATAATTGAACCTGTCATCGAAAAAATACGTTCACAATGGAAGAGACGTGATATTGTTTAGCAAGACTACTTAGTGATGGGTATAACAAATTAGTACTAATATAACAATAATACTATAAAGACCGAATACTATGATTAGCAACAGCGATAGCACGCATGCAACTGTTTGGTTTTGGCTATTAAATTATTTTAAGAGTCTACAGAAGTACAGGTCGAGACTTTTTTCATTTCTAAGAATTGCACAGCCCGTGGGAATGGGTACTTTTGACGTTAGCGGGACTGTATCACTGGCTCTGTTATGTTAGAAGTTGGAACTGGGAGTTCCAAATGTTGTAGCGGAACTGTCGCGGTTACGAGCGTGAAACAGTACCAACGAGAGTTCCAGTTACTTTGACCCACCTCTATTGAATACATAATGTATCTTCAACAGCTGCATTTTGTGATTCCTACGAAGGTTCTGATACTAAGATTATGTTTCAACTAAAAAAGTAGCAGTTATGGTGCAATCATATATTCTGTTCTTTCAAAACCAGGGGTATTTTATAATGAGTTCTATCATGTTGTGGGAAAGTGGTCAAAGTCTATCAAAATTAATTTAGTTGGACCTCCAAGGATATGAACCCATGACCCGCTTCTCCTGTGCTAATCACTAAATACTGAAACTTGTATTAGTTAAACATAACAGGAGTTGAAATAGCTGATTTATGTAATCACTATTACTCTTGTTAGGAAAAGAATAATTGATTGCTGTCTTTGAAGACCTGTACTTGTTATGTACATAATCATTATGACAGATCATCTTTCTAATACAGGGTGGGGCAGAATGGACTCCCTGATTTGACAGGTTAATTGTAAAAAAACCATCCAAGATAATTAAAAAAGCTTTTTATTTCTGAAAACTACATATTATGCCATTTCATTTCCATTACGTTTTGAAAATGATATCGTCCAGGTGACGACCTTGACGAGCGATGCACATGTTAAGTCGTTCAAAAAAGTTTTCAAAAACTCTGCCCAGCATAGCTGGCGTTATTCCAGCGATGACCAAGGTCCTTGGTCGAACTTTATAAACCTCAGATTTGAGGTGACCCCAAAGAAAATAATCACATGGGCTCAAATCTGGGGAACGAGGGGGCCATGGAACATCCCCTCGCAATGAGATCAGGTGGCCGGGAAACTGTTCTTGTAGGATTTGGCGTGAACGACGGGCGGTATGAGCCGTGGCACCATCCTGTTGAAACCAAAAGGCTTCCATATCATTTTCCTCACCATACTCTTCAATTTTGGGAAATAAAAAGTTCTCCAACATCTCACAATAGCGCACAGAGTTCACAGTAACAGTTGCACCTTCATATTCAAAAAAGTATGGGCCAATAATGCCTATGGAGGACACAGCGCACCAAACTGTCACTTTTGGTGAATGAAGAGGTCTTTGGTGAAGAGTGTGTGAGTTTTCAGCTGCCCAGTACCGAAAGTTTTGCTTATTTACTGAGCCGGAGAGGTGAAAATGGGCTTCATCGCTAGACCAAAGAATAGCGCCGGCTTGCAAAGAGGCTAACATTGCATTGCAAGCATCTGTACGTTTCACCCAGTCTTCTGGGCCCAACTCTTGAACAACCATCATCTTATGGGGGTGTAAGTGAAGGTCAGAGTGTAAAATTCGCCTTACCGTTCTGGGCGATATCCCAAGAGCAGCAGCATGTTTCCGCGCAGAGCGCGATGGGGATTGTTCAATAGAAGCTCTCACTGCCACAATGTTTTCCGGGGTCCTCACACTTTTTGGTCGCCCGCCTGGTTTTCTAGGAAGTGCAGATCCTGTTGCCCGCACACTTGCAATCCATTTCCTTATGGTTTTAGCATCAGGAACACTGTCATGACGAGTCAAACCAAACCGCCTACGAAATGCCCTCTGCGTCATCACTACACTATCGTTGTTTTTAAAAAATGTTTCTACGACAAAACCATGATGCTCGCCAGTCCACTGCATGGTGACAACTAAAATGGCGTCTTCTCCCTCACCAAACGCCACTACTCCCACTCCGCTAACTGACCTGCGCGCTCTTCGGTGACTGATTCAAACTAGGGAGTCCATTCTGCCCCACCCTGTACATAAGAGTAATTAAACTTTGTTTCTATATGGAGTTGATACAATCAATGTGGAATGAATAAAGAACGCAAACTCTTTGGTAAAAGTATACAGGGTGTTCATAAAATAACCTTTCCAAGAGTTCAAGGTATGGTTACTTACAAGAAAACTAAGAAAAAAGTTCCTTTAAACATATATCCTAAAACGCATAGTTTTCCGTCTGTCTGTCTGAATGTGTTTTTTACATAATTTATCATAACTTAATAACCCCTGAAGATGTTATCTTCAAACCCAGTACATCAATGAGGAATAATAAGCCCTAATTTAGTGTAGAGTATCAAGTGTCTACTTTATACTTGTATTAGCATGTACTACATTACAACTTATCAGTTATTAATGAACTGGACTTAACAATCGTTGTGTAATATAAAAATCTATTAGAAAATAGTTTTCCAATTTTTTGTGTTTTTGTAAAATTTCTTTAAATTGATCTTTATTAAAAGAAGTATTGTAAATAAGCAATAAATTAAATAAAACAAAAACTAGTTGGAATGTTATAAATACAGATATCTTTATTGAATATGATAATAAACTATTAAGAGCATGGGCAACATTTTTAATTTAAATAGGTTATAGCAAGTTATCTCAGGGTTTTAAATGATGAGTTCTCGCCATGCAGGCGCATCACCAGTATATGAATTAACAATAATAAGATAGTTACAATGGTATGAATTTACTGAAATTCACTTTCTTGTCCCAGATCTTTGAAAGTTCTTAATTTGACTTGTATATATAGGACTCATGAATTTAGAACAGAAATTTAGATTATATCTGTCAAATTGGATTGGATTTTACGATTGAAGTGTTTGACTCTGAAGTTAGGTAGAAATTGGATAAAATTGAATGGATATCACCAAGATTTTTAGTTGTATCAAGTTCAAATCTTCTTCATCATAAAACATTTATATTCTTATATTTCAACTTAAATTTTTTCATTCAAAGAAAAATATGTTTTCTAGGAAAGTTTTTGTTGAAATACTTTTTAATACTTTATAATTCACTAGGGATTAGGACCCTTATACACTGGCTCTTGCTTTCAATACATCAAAATGGAGAGACTTCTTCTTCCCACATCGCTGGTCTGGGCACAGGAATTCGATATTGTTAGAAAGTGGCTAATTAACATCTTGTCTCATATGAGTTTTGATAATAAATTTGGGAAATGATAAATAGTTTGGTTTGAAAAATTATAAATTAAATATATTGATCTAATTTTTACATAATCTGTACTTAATGCTAAAAATCAAGTTATATTTAATAAATAATTTTATTTTCTATCATTACAGTAGTAATTTCCAGTTATTTATATCTGGCGAGTAAAGAAATTTAATGAATTTATTGGATATAAAATCATCAGCTGTTTTATTTAAATAAGTATTCTGAATGTGTTAGATGGCAGTGCAATCAAAAGGCAAAAGTTGTAAGAGTAAGAGGTAACATTTACGTTTACTGTTACTGATTAATAAAATAAACATCTGGTGATGTCATAGCCAGATGTAAGATGAGGACAGGTTGTCTGTCTAATGATAATACGTAAGAAAGAGATATGTTTCAAATGAAAAAAAAAATTGGTTCCTAGGTATGATATGATGAATATGGTCTTAATTAATATTGATTGTGGAATGTAATAAATATGATATCATTGATGAATTAAACAGGTAAACAGATTAAATAGGTTGAATATGTCCTTAGACTATTACGCAGTACTGTAATATTTTAGGTTTCAATAAATGCAATTTCTAGTAAAATACTGATAGGAAGCTTAAAATTATGGATTAAATTTGTGAATTAGAGTAGCCTATTACTGAAGTTAACAATGCTAGGCTTAACTAACTGAAATAATAGAAACATTTAACGGCTGAGATTAATACTATGTACATTACGATTAGATTTAGTTTTAAAACATTGAAAATATGGCAATAGTAAACTTTTAAGAGAATAGATTTTATCTGATGAGTTATTATGTATATAACAAGTGATTTGATGAATAGAATTACACAAGGTGTTCCCAAACTAAGTTCCAATACTTGAGGTGTGATTCGTTGGGTAAAAATGTTTCTATAAATATAGGTCCTAATATGCTTTTCAATATGGCGGCCATTTTTGTATTTTCACTAAATGATGTGTAATTTGATAACTCCTTACAATACAGTGCTCACATGTGGAATGAAGGTACCTGTTATGCTTTCTTTAAGGTTATGATAATATTTTTTATTATATTTAATATTTTCAAAATGATGGCACTTAAAAACTTTAAATTGTAAATTTTGCAAACATGTGTAACCTTAGAAAAGGTGAAATAGATAAAAAAAAAGCTACAAAATGTAATAAAAAATCTAACAAGTCTTAATTGAATGAAATCCGTTCATAAATAAAGGAGTAACACGAATTTAGGTAATACGATGTATGCTCTGTTTCATTTTATTAGACATTGAATTGCTGGTGTTAAATGCATTTCATATCAGCTGATGAAGTAAATTTTAAACTTTAGTTTTAGACAACAAATAACTTTTCCTTTAATATCATCGAAAGCTGTCTGATGAATAGCAGCTATTTTATGAGAGAATGGTGCTGACTTTAACCCTAATTTGTTCAAGCACTTCTTTGTAATGAATGAATGTTGACTTCCAGAGTCTACAACTAACCTTACAGGAATAAACCTGCCAAAAACATATTTTAATTTCAGCAACTACTGTACCTAGAAACACTTGAATTTGCTCAGGAAGAGTAGCTGAAAAACTTGAGGATAGAGTATTTGATAACAAAGATTGCTGTACAGTGTCATCTACTTTTGTAGCTGATGATGCAGTGTTAACATTATTGGTTGGTATGTATAAGAGAGAATTATGTCTTTTTTTGCAAATCCTACACCTCCATTTAGAGTTCCATTTGTTGGTAGTATGGCTGTATGATAAGACATTTTCTGCAGCTATACCAAAATTTCAACATGCCAAGCCTATCATCGATCGAAGACTCGATAAATTTATTGCACTTAAATAGAGCACCTTTGCAAATGTAATGAAGTGTTTGGACTGTGCATTTAGTGATTTTTGACCGCTGGTTTTCGAATAGAATAGAATAGAATAGAATCTTTTATTGTCATTAAACATGTACATGTAATAGACAGAGTCAAATAACCTTACAACTAAGTTAAAAATAGGTTAAAAAAGGCATGATAGCCTAAGCATTAAAAGGTAACATTATTTCATCAAAGGACATTTCTAGGAACTCATTAATATTATACATTGGATTTTCTAATAGCCAGTCCAAAATAACCTTTGCAAATCTTTCATTACTTACACTTTTAGCACTAAGTGGCAACTTATTGAACAATTTAATGCTCAGTATCTTGAAGGACTTTAAAGTTTTACTTAGCCTACTATATTCTACATAAACATGATGGCTTGACCTAGTAAAGTGGTTGTGGATCTGATTTGACAATGTGAGATTATCTAGATTCCTTTTTACATAACATAAACTAACTAAAATATATACATTAATAACAGTTAAAATTTTATATTGTTGGAACAGAGGTCTACAATGATCTATTGCACCTGCATTTGCCAAGATTCTCACAGCCTTTTTTTGAACCAGTAACACATCATTTATTTTTGAGCCATTACCCCAATACAAGATTCCATAAAGCAAAATGCTGTGGAAGAAAGCAAAATAACAGGATCTAAGATATTGACTCGGTAGGCTGTGTCTAAGACGTCGCAACATATAAACAACTCTGGAGAGCTTAGAACAAACTTTTGAAATATGCACATCCCAACCAAATTTGGGATCAAGATGAATGCCTAGAAGTTTTACAAAACTATTATTCTCAGCCTCCTTGAGGGCACTTAAATCTAGTGAAAATGTTACATTTTGTGTTTTGGTTATGTTAAGAAAGAATTTATTGGCAGCATACCACTCAGCAGCCTCGTTAAGAACTACACTATCCATATAATTACATAGATCCTGATGATTTTTGCCTGTCTTAAAAAATGTAGCATCATCAGCAAACATAACAGTATTAACAGATACATTATCAGGCAAATCATTTACCATTATCAAAAAAAGGAATGGGCCCAGTACCGATCCCTGCGGCACACCATATTCAACCCTGGTAGCGGCTGACGTTGAACCTTTAGCAAAGACTTTTTGCTGCCGATTTGTAAGGTAAGATTCAAATATTTTATTTTTATAGCCCCTTATACCATAGTATTCTAGCTTTTTTAGTAGTATGTCCCGGTCGACACAGTCAAAGGCCTTGCTAAGGTCAAATAGTGAGGCTCGAGTGGATAGGCCGCTCTCAAAACCCTTAATCACTGAAGAGGCAAGTACTCCAACTGCATCGGCCGTGGACATACCAGGCCTAAAACCAAACTGAGCTGAAGATATGATTTTATTGGATTCAAAGTAGTCACTAACCTGGGTTTTGATAACCACTTCAACCACTTTGGCAATGACAGGAACCAAAGAGATCGGCCTGTAACTGGCTGCCTCCTTAACATCCCCAGATTTATAAATTGGTATAAGCTTAGACACTTTTAGTTTATCGGGAAAATTCCCTTCAAGAATACATGTATTTACAAGCCATGTTAAAGGCACTAAAAGAACTTCAGCTACATATTTCAACATATCATTAGACATGTCATAAATATCTTTTGATTTGGATGACTTCATCTTCGATATAACTTTGGCAACATCACTAGGCCCCACACATTGCCACTCAAAGCTCTGCTTATCACTGACCACTGTGTTTCTCAGGAGTTCTTCCGCCGTTACAGTTACCGGAACAATATCACTTCTGATCTTCGGGACGACATCCATGAAAAAGTTGCTGAATTCATCTGGGGTAGGTACAACTTTAGCTCTAGTTGCTGAGCCAATTTCCATATTCACCACTTGCCAGGCAGCCTTGATCTTGTTTCCAGCAGCTTCAATGAAACGCTCATTAGCTGTTTGTTTCGCTTTTTGAATTGCTTGTTTGTAGATATTTCTGCAGAAGAAGGGTAGATATTGTAGATATTTCCCACTAGAAGAGGGGTTTTTCTCTTAACTTGATTGTGTATTCCCAATTGCTAGCTGTAATGCAAGACAGCATTCACACAGAAAATTGTTTAGATCATTGAAAACAGACATATCTTTTCCTTTATTTTGAAGATCAAACTGTTCCCTAGTGATAGCATCAAGTAGGCGATTGGAGATATGAAACAGAATGAAATCACCTTCATCAGGAATTTTGAGAAGTTTGAACGCTGCAATGTTGTCTGAAACCTGAGAAATAAATGACTGTAGAGAGTCTACAGTTGCCTTTCCATGCTGTTATTTGAATCCCATCAATTGGTTTAGATAATTAGGAACCAACAATCGCTTGTTATCAAAGGTATCATTTAATGCCTTCCAAGCAAGATCATAATTATCTTCTATTAATGGTAGATTACTAATTACTGAGGATGCAGTAACTACCAAAGAGGTGACTAAGTAGTGAAATTTTTCAATTTTTGATAGGCATTGTTATGAATGATAGAAATGAATGCATCACAAAATTTAGGCCAATTAGTGATTTGACCATTGAAGTGTGGAAGATCTGTACAGGGCAAATTCTTATTGCTTCTAGTTTCTAAACTAGTAAGGCTTTTGTTAGGATTGATACTATGTCTAGAGGGTGGCGGTGTAGTCTCAGCTTGAATAGTTTCATGATTTCCCAGTGCTTTATAATAGTAGCGTTTAGCTTTAGCTTGAATTGCCAAATCTTCATCAAGAGGGAATTGTTACGATTGTTCTTCATGTAAGTTCTATTAGTTCTTCCCAACAGTTCTCAAATCAAGAATAGTACTTTTCAAGGACTTTAAACATTCCTCTGAAGATATTTTGCTGTTCTTTATCCTTCACAGCTGTCCTTCCACGTTCATTGATCAATTGTACCACTTTGACACTATCTGTTAGTTTTCTTTTCAGTGTAGCAGGCCTTCTTTTGAATTCGGCTTCCTCCATTTTGTTGTAGAAGTTTTGATAAATTCAACCAAAATAAAAGGAATGAGTTCAAATGAATGATATATCATCTTTCACAAGATACGTTGATATCTATGTATTTATTGTTGAAATTGTTTAAATACAACTTGTGGTGAAGACAAAAAAAATTATAGCAATTACAATACAAATACAATTTTTGAAACAATGACAATAGTGATAATTATTATTTTAAAACAATAGTTAGAGTAAATTTGTTTTCAATCACCTTTCTTTCTCTCAAAATGACTAAGTATTAATAAACAAATATTATTGAAATATACAACAAATTACTGCTAATGAAATGAAATTATTTTTTTTATTTTTTTTTTTAAGAAAATGAATTAATGCAATTTAATTATTTGGTAGAATAGCTTTTAGTAACAATTTCATGATTGACAATTATTTTATTACAGCAATGATAAATGACAATAATAAGTTTAATTAATTTATTTCAAAAACCAAAGTACACTTATAAATAAATAAAATTATAAAAGACAATACTTATCCGGCCCCAAGGACCAAAAATATCTAGGCCTAAAGGACTATTAAAAATTTAATTTTACAAAATTGAAATTAATATTAATAATACTTGAAACTTAATTTAAGTACCAAAATAAATGAAATATAATTATACTATATATTATTTGCAAGGCAATGGAGATGGAAGGATCGGGATTTGAACCAGCAATGTTACGATTGAGAGGCAAATGCTTTAGCCACTGTACCAGAATGACACAAGAATTGTGATAAAACAAGTGAAGGTAACCAGATGAAAACTTGGTTACGTGCAAAAGAAGTAAAAAGGCGGGCCCTTGATGAAAATGTTAATGAAAATTGAATTAAAAGGGATGCTGATGACCCTTTGATGAAATGAAAAGGGATACTAAAGAACCTTATGAAATGATTAATATGAAAGTGATACCTTGCATTGTCCAGACCAAGTAAATTATTTAGACACAAAAGTTACTAGTCCCTTAGGCCTAAACATAACTTACATACATTTTAAAACATTTTATAAAGAAAACTCTGCAAAACACCCCAAAATAGCCTGCCAGTTAGACAATTTTAACACGCCGGTTCTAGGATAAAGACATACAATAAATCTAAATTAGGAAAAGCCCCTGTACGCTCTGCGAATGGCGGTACCAGCAACCTGTCAGTCCCACGCTTTATTCCCACCAAATCCTCGAGGATAAATGTAGTAATTATTACTACAGAGGAATAAAGATGTACATTAGAAGAAATCTGTTTCTAACTGCCACGTAGGCGTTCGCTGCGCACATAACAAAGTAACCTTTGTTTCTTTCTTCTTTTGGGTGGTTCTCAAATAAACTTTTTTGAGTTCTTATATGTTCTTAATTAGATATAGAGTAACAAATACGAATAGTAGCTAAATTTAGTAATTAGTAGACATTATATAAAAAAGCAATTTTTTAAGCTTAAATGTACAGAAGATAAGAGAATGCCTGTTTTATTGTTTTTCTGTGTGATATGAGGGACAAATGAACCCTGAATGACACAGACATTAAGGATAAATAAGATAAGGATAGGAGTCAAACTATTTCATTGTTTTCATATCTCATCACGAGCGTATGGTGTTTCCAGGTTAAGTGTTAGAGAGGACTTCTTAGCGCCAACTTCGCCTGGTAAAATAAGACGAACTTCAACTTTTATCTTTTATAGTGTACTTGTAATTACATGGCAGTGGAAGTTACAAGTTGTTTTTGTATTTGTTGAACAGTTTTTTTTTTTCAATTAGAATATATTTCACTATTTCAAATTAATTTTTTAAATGTATAAACGTATATTAATTTTTATTATGAAAGATATCTATCTATCTGAATAGAAATTTTGGATGCGGTATCCTTAAAGGGCATCCACAACGACAGCATTACTGGGCCCCTTGTGGGGAGTAATAACACAGACTTATTACTCCTCACTTTAATGAAATATATATGTCATTTTTAAACACATATATGAAAAATAGCCAAAACATGGCATATGTAGATATAAAATATCTAAAGGGCGTAAAGGATAGTAATAAAACTAAAATGTTACAATCAGCCTTCCAGTTTAGGAGTATTTTTAATGAAGTCTATTCTTTGAACAAGATTATAACTTTCATTATAAATTATGAAATGTTACTAGCTTTAATAAAAATAAAGAATTATACTCAGATGGAGGGTGAGGATATCCTGATGAAAAATATTAGTAACCCTAATGGAAAACAAAAAAACAGTTACCTAAACAAAACCAAACAAACACATGTTAATCCAAATGTGGAGACAAAAAACAGATATAAAGTACTGTCAGATATACAAGGTAATGAGAAAGAAATCAGAAATGAAGATATAATGATAAAAATAAAGAACACGCAAACTACAAAAAGGATACATGGAGACATAAATAACAAGAGAGAATACCAAACTGGATCAGTGACTCGCAACAGAATATTAATAATGGCAGACAGTCAAGGCAGACAACTACCTGTACACCTAAATAACCAGATGGATCAAGAAGTATCAGTGTTTGGATATATTCAACCAGGAGCCCCAATTGAAATAATTATGAAATCTGCTCTTGAGGAAATAAAATTAAAAAAATTTTCAACTAATGATTTTGTAGTGCTGATTGGTGGAACAAACAATGTAGCCAATAATTCATTTAAGCAAAAACAACTAAAGAAGCAAAACATGACAGAGTTTATTGGCTCAAATATTAAAATGTTTAATAAAACAAATTTAATACTAGCCACCATTCCTTATAGATATGATTTAAAGGAAGAGGACCAGCAAAACAAGCATATCAAAGAAATAAACACAGAAATACGTAAAATTGTTTACAGCCTTAATCTTGTAAACAATGGCATGAAAATACTCCTTCTTGATCTACACTTGTTACAAAGATGCCATCATACGAATCAAGGGTTTCATATTAACAAAAGCGGAAAAAAGTGGATAGCTAAAGAACTGAAGCAGTTACTACAAGCCTCCAAAAGTGTTTCTTCGAACGTAGCTCCTGTGAAACATACAACTACCTAAGCTTTCACTACATTCCAAAGAAGGGATGAAAATTGCAAATAAGATGGAACAAGAAAGCACCAAAGAAAGAGAGGCATTTGAGAATCCAATAGCATATATCAGTGACCCACACTGGGCACCTAGTGTAGCTCAGCATACTTGGCCTGAAGTAGTTCTACCCAGAGCAAATGAAAACCCTAAATTATGTGGAACATCCAATTCAATGCGCCTCAACTGTAATACAAGCCTAATAGGAGGAACAGATGCCACCCCTGGCCTACCTACTACACCCCTGAACAAAAGAGAGAGAATATCTAGTACACACAGAACCAGCCACGTTGAAGAAGCTTCTACAGTAAATGATTTGGCCACTTCGCCGGAACCAGTCATCCCCAGCCACACCCCAGAAGTAAACGGCAGTTGTTTTATACCGACTAAAACTCATGAATCACCTTACAGGGGCTTCAAGGCTCCGGAATCAGAAATCATAGATCTTGGCCTGCTGCAACATGTAATTTGTAAAGAAAAGAATTCTTCAGATGTAAATAATAGAATAAAAGAGAAAACTAATTATTTTTTAAGGAAACATGTAAAGAAACACAAAAAAACTTAATATCACTATTCCATCAAAACATTCAACATTTGAGCTCAAAAATAGATTTTTTACAAGTTACATTAGAGGAGCTAAAACCTAACATTGTTATTTTGACTGAACACAATATGAAAGAAGAACAAATTGACCGTTTTAACTTGAGAAATTATAAAATAAATAATCAATTTTATAGACAAAATTTTGGTAGAGGGGGAGGGGTTATGCTGTTAAGTAAGTTAGAAATAAATAGCAAAAAATATCAATTCCTAAAGCCTTAAGTGATTTAATATTAGAAGAAAGCAATTTGAATTTTGTGCCAGTAAGTATGGTATTGGAAGATTCAAATTTGCTTTAGTAGGTATTTATAGATCACCATGCTCAAAAGTAATAACATTTCTTGACAGGTTAAGCTTACTTTTAGACTTCTTGAGTAAAAAGCATGAAACAATCATAGTGGCTGGAGATATAAATATTAATGTACTTAGACAATCCAGGGAAAATCTTATGTTAAGAAATACTTTAAAAAGTCATAATATGCGCTATTTGGTTGATTTTCCTACACGGGTAACTGATAACACAAAATCAGCTATTGATAATTTTTTTTTTTTAAATTCCAACTGATTGCTTTTCGGTTGCTGGAATTGTAACCCTACTATCTGACCATAACGGGCAGATGTTAGAAATAGCTTCCCCAAACATACAAAAACCGCATGATCTGGCTATCATTAAGGAATCTCGTAGTTTTACAACTGGAAATATTGAGGTATTTTTAAAACTCTTAAATAGAGAGACCGGTAAAAGTACTGAAAGCAGCTAAATGTCACCTTAGTATGATCCTAAAACATCTAATAAACTCCTCATTTATAACAGGATATTTTCCAGATCAACTCGAAATTTCCAAAATAGTACCAATCCACAAAAAAAATTACAAAAAGGCCATTTCTAACTACAGACCAATTTCCTTGTTGCCTACTGTATCCAAAATATATGAAAAATTGGTGTGCAACCAGCTAGTACAATACTTAGAAGACCATAGATTGATTGATAATATTCAACATGGATTTCACAAAGGAAAATCAGTTATTACGGCAGCTGTTTCATTTATAGAGTCCATTATAGAATCAGTTGATAAGGGCGAGGTGACAGTGGGGATTTTCATGGACCTGTCAAAGGCATTTGACAGTGTAAATCACTCAGTATTAATAAAAAAGTTAAATATGCTTGGGGTAAATAAACACTCACTGGATTGGTTTGTATACTATTTGACAAATCGATATCAGTTTTAGAAATAAAGTATTCAGAGAGAAATAGGGTATATAGTGCTGCATCAAAACTACAATTGATAAAGTATGGCTTCCGCAAGGGTCAATTTTGGGCCCATTACTGTTTATATGTTATTTGAAAAACATAGACCTTTCATTGACTAACACTCCACAAAGTAGCCTCTGCTTATACGCAGATGACTCAAACTTGAGAGTATCAGCTAGGACGGTGGAAGAAGTCGAAATTTTAGCACATGTTGAACTAAATAATATTAAACAGTATTTGAATGAACAATCCCTTCTATTAAATAGAAACAAAACAAATTTTATTGAATTTAAAACTCCCCACAATAAAAGAAAAGATAACTTAAATATTATTATTGACGCAAGGTCAATTGAATGGAAATCAACTACAAACTTTTTAGGCTTGCAAATTGATGACAACCTTAATTGGAATGGACATGTAAACAGAATATTTAAAAAAATAAACTCAGGGTTATACGCTTTGAAACAAATGTCAAGTTTATGTAGTTTATCGAATCTAAAATCAATTTATTACTCATACATACATTCCCATATTGCTTACGGAGTGTGTTTGTATGGAGCAACAAGTAAAGAAAACTTGGATCAAATCCTTAAACAGCAAAAGAAAGCAATAAGAATAATAATGAAACTTTCATTTGGCGAGTCAGTAAGAGAACATTTTAAAGAATTAAAAATCCTGACAGTCTATGGGCAATACATCTATGACACAATCACACTCTCGAATAATAATTTCACAAATTCAAGAATTTTATCACAACATCCGTACAACACTCGCAAAAAGAATGAAATTTTGACCAATCATCACCGATTGGAATTTTATACAAAAAAAACCTTCTTATATTGGTGCCAAGTTCATAAAATCATTACCAAACACAATTAAAAAATGTAATAATGAACCAAAATTTAAAGAAAAATTAAAAACCTACCTCACTGAAAATGTAATATATTCTTTTGAAGAATTTTATTATTTAAGTATTTAACTTGTGTGTCACTGTCATTATTTTTTAAACTATATGTATGCATGTACTCATACATTCTTCAAATATGTAGTTTTGTTTCTCTTTTTTTTATCTTTTTTTGAATAGAATATGACCTCTAGTATGTAAGGATTGTATGTATGACACTATTCAATTGTACACTGTACCTATAATGAATAAAGATAATTTTGAATTTGAATTAACTACTAACTAAGCAACATACAATAACAGAAAATATCTTAAATCATTGACAACTCATCAATGACTAGATGTCAAAAACTACATACAAATTATCTTTCCAAGTAATAATATTTGCTATATTTAAAAAATATAAACTTTAATATTTATATTTGTAATGGAAGTAAATTCAATAATAACTGTAATTAAGTACCCTTTTTTCATTTTTTATAATAATACATGAACGGTTACGGCTCTTAGGCCATCTTCAGAGTGTAAATAATATAACCTATAATAAATGAACAGTTATAAAAATAAAACAGATGAAAATAACATAACATATGATTAATTTATTGTGTACGTAAGTTTAATTTCATTTTTGATTCTTATGTTTTTTTAATTTCTCTTATTTTTTAATACATTGAATTTGTCATGTTAATTTGTGTATTTAATATGTTCTGTGGTTCATTATAATTGTTTATGTATTTGTGTAAATTTTCTTTGGAATTCATGTTTTCTTCTTTCTTATTTTAAAATTGTAACATTTTCATTGATGTTTTGGTAACTGTGATTTGACTGGAGAATATATTCAGCAAAGTTAGATTTAATTGATGTTGAGTTGTTGTTTTTTATGGCTTGTATGTGTTCTTTGTAACGTAAATTAAATGTTCTTCAGGTTTGTCCTATATAAAAAGAATTGCATTCTGAGCATTTTATTTTATATATTCCAGATTTTTCATATTTGTTATTTTTATTTTCTTAGTTAGATAGTTTGTTAGTTAAAGTAAAAGTATTGTTCTTTGTTTTATAACTGAGTGTATATTTACTGTGTTGAAAAGTCTTTCTAATAGCCTTATTCATTTTTGTATTATAAGGAACACTGATCATTTTTTTTCTTTTCTTTTTGTTTCATTTTCTTATTTTTGTTTCCTTTTATTCCTTTTTTTAATTTTGTCAACAATTGTTAGATTGTAACCATTTATCGAAGCTAAGTATTTTATTGTTGTTTTTCTTCTTCATAATCAAATTTTTTCAATTTTATGTTTAACATTCTGTTTATCATTGATCTGAAACTACATAATTTGTACTTCCATGGGTGGTTAGAATTATATGGAATTAGTAGGTCACTTTGGGTTTATTTTCTAAAAACTTTTGAAAGAGTGTTTATTTCCAATATTGTGATTGTGATCTAAATAGTTTATTTCTTTTGCTTCATTTTCTTTTTTAAATTTTATTTTGTCATTTAACGATTTTAAGTAGTCTAGTAATTCATCACTTTCTTTTTCACTTTCTTAGAAAAGATATATTATATCATCAACATAACGAAACCAATAGATTATGTTTTGTTTGTGAGGATTTGATTCGTTCAAAATTTTGTTTTGTTCCAAATTGTGTAAGACGATGTTTCTATTATTCCTGATAAAGGAGATCCCATTGGTAGACTATTACTTTGTTGGTAAAAATTGTCATTATATTTGAAATAGTTTTGTTAAATACAAATTTCAGGTGATTTTATGATATCATTAATTTCATTAGTGTTCAGTCTGTTAGTTAGTGTGAGATCATTTTTCAAAATGTTTAATGTTTCTTTAGTAGGAATTTTTGTGTACATGTCTTTTTATCAAATGATATAAATTGACATTGGTTTGGAATTTGAATATCTTTCATATTGTATATTAGTTCAGTAGTGTTCTTTGTGCTGTAATTGTAGTCCCAAATGATGTTTTCTTGAATCTTTTTATTCAAATATTTGCATAATTTATGTGATGGTGCGTTTTGAAAGTTGACTATTGGTCTGATTGGTATATTTGTTTTATGTGTTTTAGGTTGAGTTCTTAGGGTAGGAGCTTTGGAGTTGGTCATTTATAATTGATATTGCACAGGTTTTGGAATTGTATTACACTTAGAAATGATTTTACTATTTGTTTTTGAGTAATGGTTAGTAGGATCCTTTTTTAAAGTTTTAATTTGTTATTTTGAATAAAATCTGTTATTTTACTGTCATATTCATCTTAATACATAACAACTGCTGAATTCCCTTTATCAGCTTTGGTTAGTATGGCATGATTATCTTTTAATTTCGTTGAGATAAAATGTATAATTGTCATTTCTTTGTTTGCTGTATGTGTTTTTATATTATTATTATTATTATTTGTGTTTATATTAATTTTATTTAGTTCATGTATGAAAGCATGTCTTAAAGGTTCTCGTTCTTTTGCATCTGTTGTCATTATGGATATGTCCATATTGATTAAATCATCTTCAATTTCATGTATTTTGTGGTCAAGATTTATGTTGTATTTTATTGATTTATTTAAAGTATTACTTTCCTCTTCATTAAAAGGTATGGTAGTCAAATTATGAAATTTAGGATAAAATTTGAACTTACATTGTGAATTGTTCTCTTGGGTAGATGTTATAATTGTATGTTTTAATGAATTTAGTTTTGATATGTGAGTTTCCCTTTTCTTTTTAATGATTGGATCCAGTTTTTGATGTAATGGTTTATTTCTTCGATGGATTCGTGGAGATATTGTTATTTAAGATTTTAATGCAATTCTTCTTTTTCTTGGTTCAATCTGTGTAGTTTCATATATTAAGTATTAATTTCTTCTTTGATCCATATTTTCTTGGCAGTTTCTATTGTAATAAGTTATTATAGTAATAATAATGATAGTTATTATTCAATTTATTAAACTAGTAGCCCTAACTCGTGAATCAACTTATACATTGTAATGGAAGTCTTGCTATGATTTCAAACACAAATGTAACTGCACTTTCACTAATGGTTCTGTCCTGAATATTTTTATAGTATAATTTAAATTGTACACCAAAAGATATAGTTTAAAATAAAATACACAACAAAACTAATAAGAACAAATTAGTTTTTAAAGCAGCACAGCTTACTGTTCATTTTCAGACTGATTCAAACTAATAATTAGCTATAAATTAAAAAGAGATGGTATACTTTATTTATAAGTACCAGGAGACCGAACTTCGCTCAGCTGAATTTTGCAAACTGAAAAGGTAGCATCCATATCTCCCAGAGGATCCTGAGGACCTTTTGTTGTTGCTCAACCTTGAAGGTTATTAATAAAATTTTGTTTTGGAGGTCTTCCACGTTTACCTTACGCCCCAAGGTATATTGTTGAATTCAGCCTGCGGCCTCGTTGGAGAGCTAGGCCCACGGCCTCGCCAAGACGCTCTGCTACGGGCCACTTTATGGAACTTGGTCTACGGCCTCGCAGGGGAAAGTTCGGCCTGCAGTCTCACCAAGGCACTCTGCTATAATCTCATTTGTGCATCTCGATATGTTGCCTTGTGAGGAAGATCGGCCTACAGCCTCACCAGGGTTCTTAAGCAGTATGACCATGAATTTTGGTTTTTGGGGCAGTGGAGCCCATAGACATAGTTTTTTTCTAAATCTGATGGTAAATAAGTAATTAAGAGTAGAATACCTTTAATTTGATACCCCAATTAGGTGTATTAGTTTAATATTACCTAATTTTAGGTTTTTGAGCATATTTTTATTTGTGGGGGGGGGGGCAGAGCCCTTAATGTTGTCTCTTCCAAAATGTAATGGTATAATGTGATTTAGGAGATAAATAGCTAGTTTGATGCCCCACTTTGTGATTAAAGTCGATAATGGTTCCATATGGTTTTTTCTGCTAACCAAGATGTCAATTAGCAGAATAATTATTAAAGTTGATAACCAAGATGTCTAGGAATCTCTGGGGCAGGAATCAGAATTTTCCCAGAATTGACTGGTAACAATCAATTTCTTGTGGTCGAAAACCCCAGGAAAAATTTAAAATCCTTGGAGCCAAAAAATGTTGTTCCGACGTGGCTTGTTTCAGATAATAAGATTCATATGAACTAAGTGTAGGTTCAATTTTAAAATTATTGTGCTAATAATCATAATAATAACTTTGTCACATTCTTATTAAAATCACAGAATAAACCTTAGTCTTCCATAAAAATAATCGTAATTTACTAAATAAATGTTAAAAATTACAATGTTCGCATTTACTTAACAAACAAGTGAACCATAAAGAATACTGAAAACACCATCTACATGGTCAGGCCAACGTTATCTGTCCAGGCATCCAGGCAGTGTAGACTGCTGAGTCAATGTAATGCCACATTGCTAATGTTTTTCGAGACTTCAGTATTTAGTAGTTTTCCGATTTTCTACTCCAAGCAGCATGGTTCCACTAACAAAAAAATCCTAAGTTTCACAGCCGGGCCAACAGATAGTAGGCAAAAAATTGAGCATGCAAAATGCCACTGAGTAAACTATATCTGTAGTTCTATAATCTTTGGTACTAGCAAGATACCGTACCAGTAACAAAAGGTATCATTGTTACTCTACCGCTTCTAAAACTTAACAAAAACCATAAATTCTTTATGTGCGCATCAAACCTTTGAAAATGAAAAATATCCACCATTTTTAAATGGTACATAGTAGGAACTTGATACTCTACACCAAATTACGTCTTATTATTCCTCATACTTGTACTGGGTTTGAGGATAATATCTTCAGGAGTTATTAAGTTATGATAAATTATTAAACAACTTATTCAGACGAATATACAGAAAATTAAGCATTTTAGGACTATTTTTATAGGAACTTAGTTTCCATGTAAGTAATCAAACATCCTGAAGTTCTGAAGGGTTTTTTATCAACACCCTGTATAAGAATTGAAATATATAGTTTTCAATTAACAGATCACTGTAGAGTAAATCTTAACACATTGGCTACCAACTTGTATAAAAATGATGGTACATATAGACTAACGTGAAATATAGGTGAAGTAGAGCTTCTCATAACGGACGTCAAAGATAGTTGACATACAGTATAAGGGCCAGAGACCAAAGTCAACTAAGCTTGATGTAAATAAGCGTGCGTTTTTGGCATCTCTTTTCATTCATTCATTATTTATTATTTCATTCATCATCAATAAGATGCCAATAGTCAAGATATAAGTGAATACGAGGGGCAACTGAGTGTAGATGAACGAGTGTAGTAATTGTTACTAACTAAGGTCGACTGTTCTTCAGAAAGAACTATTTATTAATATCCCAATAGCCAGGGCAACTAAGGGACCTTCAGCTTTTTGTGAAATATGAACCATGTAGTGTTGGTCTGATTTTTAGCTGATTGACAAACCTGACACTCAGTTCTATTCCCTACACAACATCTGAACCTCGACTACCATCTAATATGGACACCCCAGACTTCTCTAGTAGTGTCCATGTCGATGGCAACTTTTGAGCGGATGCCGTGTCTCTATTAAGAGAACCGAGCCCATGTTATATGTAAGTTATACAGTATATATATATAGTTATATATATATAAATTTATTCGTTTCCAACTGGAATGCCAGTCAGAGCGCTGGTAATTTACTCAGCGTGGCAGTCATCCGCCTGAAAGCTAGTCACACATCCCAGAAGGCAGTGTATAGCTTACTGCTATACATACAGCAATATCTTGACGGAGCTGCAGTACTGTGGCAGTTTTTGTAACTATCTTCTCCTTCACCGTTTGATAATATTGGGTTTTATTACTGTATTATTTATAAGTATGATATTGATACGAGATAATATTTACTTAATACGAGATTATGTAATGTATAAGATATTGCAACATCAAATATAGCAGTGCACTTAGTCACTGTTTCTTTAACTTTTTTTAACATTGTGTTTTGGTATTATGTATGATTTTATCATGTTTTTCCTTACAGTTCAATAACTATTATTGGTTTGTGATTGTAAACTTATTATTTTAATAACATATCCATGACTAAATACTCTTATCTATGAAATAGTTCAATTTAGTGACTTATTTCTTTAAAAAAACTCCTTAATCAACTTGAGTAAACTCCATGATCTACTTGGCAGCCCTCATAATTAATATGGGTAGCATTCATGATCAGTTTTAATTTTATTATTTAATATTTCTAAAGATTCAGGTTGGCCTGTTTTTTTAATTTTAGATCATAACAACAATGATAACCCAAGACCTAGCGACCAAAAACTAACACTTTTAGAGGTATGTAATAGAGCACCTCGAAAATGTTTGATCCTAAGTGACGAAACAAAATGGCTTCTGGCAGATGGCTTGCTGGGGGCCATAACGAGTGTGGGTGCTCAAACAGGTGATTTTTTTCAATGAAGAAACAAAGTGCTCGGTACGGCTGATTATTCTTTTGATGTATATGGAATATAACGGGAAACCGAGAAAAAATTGCCAGAAGCGTAAGGGGGGCATAAGGCTTGCCAGAAGCTGACAAATGGTGAAGGAAATTTTCGAATTAACTTACAATTTGAGTTATTTTAGGAGACTTGTTATTTTGTTATTTACATAAAAAATAAATAACGTTTGAACTGTCAGAAACAAAGTGAAGGCATTAATGAGTTATCAGTGTACATAAAGTACTGGGCGGGTGCAATTAGCACAGGGCGCACTTCCTTCTGGCCAGCCAACTACTGCACCTGTTAACTAAGTGACCCTCCACCAATGCACACACATACTAAAATTGTTTCTTAATATCGTCATTATTAAAACTGGCGATTTTTAATTAACTTTCCTCATAGTAAATTTGCACCTTTTCATTGTTCAATACATTTGATTCATCTATACAACAAATTCAGAAACCTGAACAGTTCTCAAATATTTAACGAGCATTAAAATGGATTGTCAGTTCAATTAAATATGAAATTTGAGAAGATGGAAGAAAAAGTAACTAGTGCTCCCGGTGCTATAACACGCCCACACAATAATTTGTACACTAATAACTCATTATTACTTCCATTTGCCTTCTGGCACTTCACACGTTGTTTATTTTTTATGAATATAACAGAATAAATATCACCTGTCAACTCTCTATCTTGAAATTTAAATATATATCAAATTATTAGTTTTGCAAAAATGTCCACTTCCATTTTGTCAGCTTATGGATGGCTTTTGCTTATGATTGCAAAAAGATAGTAGTGTCCTCGTCGATGGCAACCATTGGGTGGACACTGTGGCAATATTAAGAGGACCATGCATAGAACTTATCGCCTACAATCTCAACAACACTTTGTCTTCAAGTAGCTGGGTTACAGCACTATACATTATACAGTGCCGACAGTGTCAATTTATTAATATAAACTACATTATCACTAATATATAAAGCTCGATTGGGATCACCGACTGACTGACTGACATAAATGTTTACCCATTTCGGAGTATCATGCTGTATCGGAGGATACGTATCATTTGTACACGTATCATGAGTATCGGAGTATCAGTCAAATGATTTTTACAACCAGGAGACTAAAATTAAGAGCTGCAGGATACGGAGGAAGTCTATTATGGTCTAGGAGCAATGAAGTTAGCTAGGTTTAAAGCTATATTTAAGTAAACATCCAAAAATGGTCATATGACATTAATTTTATACACCATTCTTCATTACTAATTTTTATTTATATAGTTTATATAATAATATATATTTGATTGTAATATGTAAATTGTTACATTGATCCAATATCTCTATACTATTTTCGTGAAACATTGCATCACGACTAAGTCAGTATAATCTGTTATAAGTGAATGAATGAAAATCGACTTATTGCCAAGCAAACAAAAGCAGGGACTATAAATTTCTAACTTCAACCTAACTCAAAATGTTTTATGTTACTTTTAACTAAGATACATAATTTCACAAAACTAGTGACTGATTCAATTTGTAATACACATACAAACTACTGTTTTAATTTACTTATTTATTTAATTTTTTATAGACTAAAGGCCTATTAAAAATTAAGAATTAACGGATTAAATATTTTACAGTTAAGTTTTACTGGTAGGTTATAGTTTTGGATTGCACCATCCAAAATTCAATGTGTCCCATAATTTTAGTTTTTACATGTTTCTTTATTTATTTACAAGATGTCGATCATCAAGTTATGTGCGAATGTTTTGAATGAGTGTGATGAGTTTAGATGAGCGAATGTAGTCATTGTTACAAACTAAGGCCGACTATTCCTTAGAAAGTGTCACTAATTAATAGCCTAATGACTTATGAACAGCTGTTATGACAATAGCAAATGGTGGTTATCAGCTGATCCGTCTCAAAATTTATTATGACTTTGATTGGGATCAAACTGAGAACCTTTAGCATATGAAGTAGGGATTAAGTGGTAACAAGAAGTATGATGAACGTTAGAAATTCCCTTTAGTTTAATCAACTCATGCATGCAGTAATGTTCAAAAGTATTGAATTATTAAGATTTATAAAGTTATAAAAAAACACTCCCTCAAAGATGAGATATACTACATCTCAGCACAAGAATTCTAGTAATATTACAAGTTAATTGAAAATAATTAATACATAAATCTCTCGCTAATGGTGTAATGAGAAACGTTCTTAAATGTAACCCATTTTGTTTATGAAATTAGAATATGGGGAAATTTAACGGCTTTCTTTTCTTCCTCAGTAAAAAGGCATAATAATCAACCGATGATTACAAGTAATTTCAGACTAAACAATTGTATTTATCCATTTATTCTTAAGTTTCTGATGAAGATATCGTACAATAATGATTAATAAGTAATTTTTATTGATGTACGAGCGGAAGGCAATCTTTGTTACAAAGTAAGAAGGCCTATGATTATTTACAGTGTCAGCGATTAATAGACCTATATCAAATTAACAGGTAAAACTGGTTAAAGCAGATACTAAATTTCTTCACAGCTCGTAAATCTAGTTATCCATTGTCATTCATAGCATTCTAATTAACAACTATTTTCATTTCTTTTCAAGTTGTTACCTATTTGACAGTATAAGGGGTTTTATTTTTTTCTACATATCACGCTTTGCTCATTGTTTATGGTCATACTATCAAGACCTATCTACTGTATGCTATATGAGTGATACCATCCATAACTACTACTGTAACCAACAGTTAAGCTTTCAATGACCTCTAATAGAAAAACAACGAGATATTAATTTAGTCTTGCCTAATGTCTGCAATAGATTATAAACATAAAATGATACAGTTTTAAATAAAGTATTTATACATTTTTGTATGAACATAATAACGTTAATAAATATCAAATCATTTAGTCGCGTTTACACTATGAAACAAAACAATGTTTTATAACAATACTATATAACTTTTCATTAAAGAATTCAGTTTCATAAAATCAAGTGATGTATCCATTGTTTAGAAAACAATGTTTTATAACTTTTGTTAAGGAATGCGGTTATTCAAAATGAAATTTTTTTATAACTTTGTTATAAAACAGCTAAAATCTGTTTTAAACCCGTATTTTATTTTCCAATCCAGATTCCGTTAAGTTCAAATGAAGTTGTATAACTTTGTTATAAAACATTGTTAAGAAAATCTGTGCGCGCCAAACAAAGTTTTATAACTTTCAAATTCCAGTTTTACCCTGTCGTTGAGAACAGTGGATGTTTAGCGGTAACTGGCACAAATAGTATTTCAGTTTTTGGTTCTATATTGTTGATTCTGTATACAATGGAGTGTTTGCCTTCTTATTGACATATATAAAGAAAGAAAAGTTCTTTTGGATCCACTAAAGCAGACTTAAAAAAAAGGAATACTATTCCTTAAAGCTAGGAATCTTAATGTTTTGCTAGTCTTTCTTTCTTTGACAAGTATTGCATCTCTTCAATAAAGTGTCTTTTTTGGCAATCTCATGGCCAAGCAACAATATTAATTCTTTGAAATCATAAATGCACATTCTGCAGAAATGTTTAAAACTTCCATCTGAATGGATTTAAAATTCCTACTGTAGTTTACTATTATCTTCCCTCAAGTCTTCAATTAGATCACTACCACTGTATCTTTTCCTCAAATCCAAATACGGTCTCACCCAACAGTGTGTTGAAAGTTCAATTTTTATATACATACATTTATGAATATTTACTCTTGATAATTTAATTATTAAATTTAACGCTGTTATAAGTAAACACCTATTTTCATATGCAGAAATGAATTGGTATTTAATTGATTTTATGTAGTTGAATTCTACTAGTTTACTTATGAAGTGACAAAGATTTATTTCATTTTAAAAGTGTGAAACGGGAACTGAAATTGTATCGTAGTGAAGATTGTGTATTTGAGTACACAGAACAACAAACGCGGCAGTGGCAAGAACAACGTGCTCCTGAAGACATCTTCTAAAATGACTTAAATTTATAAAACATTAGCACGATTGAATAGAATGTAAAACATTGCTATAAAACAAACTTTTAAAACTATGTTATAAACATTTTAAATTATTATAAAACAATGTTTACTAAACTTTGTTACATTGTGTAAATGCGCCTTTATACTTTTAGAACAGTCATAGACAGCCCAGAAGGTAGGTTGACAGTGTATAATAAAGTTATTTTCTTGCAATGCATCTAAGGTTTAAGTGAAAGATTCTGTAACAAATTCCGTTAAGAATGTCAATAGTTGGCAGAAGAATAACCGGTATTAAATAATGATTTTTACAGTGGGTTCTAGAAACTTTAACTAGTAAAGTTCTAAATAATTTGGGTATACAATTAGATTTGCCCTACTTGTATAGTTAGAATATTATTGAATTTTTGACGGAAACTCAAATTGTTTGACTTTTTATTCTGATGGACAGTAAGATATTTATGATTTAAGGTTAGGTTCAAGGGCATTAGGCCAGGAATTAGTATATTGGAGGGATAGGACATCAGCAAACTTACTCAGGTATTAGTGAACTTGTCTTCTAAGGTAAGTTTGCTGATGATCTATCTCTCCAATATACTAATATTAATGATTTAGTAATTGTAAAATGGGTTTTCTATTCTTTACTTTTCTTTGCATACTTTTCTTATAGTGGTTAATTGCAAAGATGTGTTGCATATTTTCTAAAGCTGTTGATAAAATAATCTATAATCCAAAAATAAATTAATTTAATTTTAGCATTTATACGTTCTACGTTTGTATTATTATAACCAATTTACATCTGGTTAATTTCCAAGCATTAAATTTGGTAAAAACTTTAATTTGCAAGAGAAGGTTAAGCCAATAAAACGATACACGTAAATTGTAATTATAATCAATATAAAGAAAATTATCTATATAATATGTTTCATGCTATTTCACAGGACACGGATCTCAGGAAGGCCCAAATACCATAAAGGATTTTCTAAACTACATTGAATCCAGTATACTTTGGGAACATTCACAAAATAAAGATTTTCAATCATAGTCTTTGAACAAATGTAGCGAGAGAAGATAGCTAAACAACCAAACCGAATGTCCTTTCTTGTGAGTCAACAATAATTGACTGGCATTACGTGGAGCGTATGCATATACGTGAGTGGCTAGAACCATTTATACTTTTACACAACTGGCATCCCGGGCATAATGTAGAATGACTGGCTTAGCAGAACAAATTTTACTTGATTAAACAATTATTTAGAGACGTATAAATGGAATATATAGAAACGGAATAATATACCATAATTACAATAAACAAAAATCAATATATAACTTATAGTTTTTTAATATATATGGGGGTCCAACTGACTGACTTAGTAGTACAGATTTTCAGTGACTGGCTACCCGGGTGAATATAGGTGTGCGTGTGCGTGTGTGTATATAACATATGTCCTATTATGTCAACTTAGCTAGTCTATGGAGATATTGGTCACAAATTTGGGTAATATATCACCCAATACATCATAATTTGGTGATATATTCTGAGTTAAGAATTGCAAATGGTTAGTTCTGCCTAGCTATTCTTGGCTGCACTTGCCCATCCTCAGATGCTAACAAGGTAAAGGCCTCATCAAACTTGAAGGTCTTGCTGCAAGAGACCAACGTATCATTTATATGTTAAATATTGCAACTTTTGTTTGTTTTAGCTATTCTTGTCTCCCACTCACCCATTTTCAGATGCAACAGCAAAACAGGTATTATCAGGCTTGAAGGCTATATCGCAACGGACTGATATCTTTTGCAGCCCTAGGCTTTTATCAAAGCTGTTCAACAACGCACTATTCATGGACTTTGGTTCTGAAACATGAATAATTTATTAAAAGTAAGAGTGCAATTCTTTGCATCTTATGTTGTATTTTAACATAAAACAGATTACAGTTCAATTTTTATAATGTAGACTCGGGCACCTGGTGGTTGTCGAGAGACGAGGAAGAGTATCATTGTAAATGGTGTCTTACAAAAATTCGCTCAAATTAGGTCACTCAATGCAGGAATTATTCATCAGACTCAATTCATTGCTTTAGGTTAGTAATGCAAGGCCGAGTCTACGGTTACAAAAATTGTATTGTACTGCAGAAAATTTTCATTGCTCAATTCTTTATTTTCAAAGACAAATACTTCAAAATTACAACATTCACACAATAATATATTGTACGGCCATGGGAGTTTACTTTTTGCACCCATTTCTTTTTTGTCATATACTGGTCTGTGCACTAGGGTGGGTTGAAAAAATCAACATGTTTTTTCAAACGCTCTAGAGTGTAAGAAGTAAATTTATATATGAATGACCGAAATTGGTTAACATCTTCCGGTCGCGTAACACACTTAAACATTAAAAAAAATGAAAAACCCTCAAATTTGTCAATTTTTAAGGTATTGAAAAAATGTGAAATAAAATACCATAGGGTTAAATATTTGTTTAACAGCATGAGTTTTCGATAAGATAAAAACTTATCATTTCATTCATTGAAATTATTTAATGAAGGTGTTTCTTCTCGAAAAATGCCCTAAAAAACTTGTTAAATTTCAAATGTTACTCATTTTCAATGTGAAATACACCTTCGCAATGTGAAACTCATCTTTAAAGGTGGTTGCACTTTGTTCCACCCACAACCTATCAAACCACCATCCATATGTAAGGTGTGCTATTTACATGATATTCTATACTACTTACATCCTTTGTACATATTAATTACAAACATTGGTTATTAATTTATTAATAATTTATTAATGCAGAGAACAGAAAATCATGACTATAGTCTCCCTATACATCCAAGAAGTAGTGATGTATGTGGATGGAAAAGATCTTCAAAGGAACAAGGACACTCACCATCACAACACCAGAAATGGTGAGTTATACATTCTACCAGTACACCACCTAAAGCTGTTCGAAACTAAACCATCCTACATCGGCAGAAAACTTCACAACTCACTACCTCAAGAGATGCACACCAAAAGAGGGAACTCACTGAGATCAGCACTGAAGGCATGGCTCCTGGACCGACCATTTTACTCACTCGAAGAATTCTTCAATGAAACTCATATCCAAAATTGATCACAAATTGTAATCTTGCACTATTGTAATCTGACACTATTTGTAATCTCAATGATTGTAAATAAAGATGATTCTGATTAATGCATTAAATTTGCAAGTCTCCCACACATTTAGTCTTATTTTGAGGAGAATTGAGGCATAGCTGACCGAGACTTTAGCGTTGATCGGATATAGCCATCTCTGTTATCAAAGCCACAAACCTTACTATAAGCCTCTGTCACAAGCTTGACAATCCTCTCTACAGCCTGGGAATAACATGGAAACTTTTTTATTTCTTCAACAGGCTTGGTGGCAAAACCTATGATTTCTCTAATATCATCCTCACTTAGGTCCCGCAACATTGGGGGAGGATGCAAGGCACATTCAATCAAGGTGTTCCAATCAATTATTTCTGTATGGTCTTGAGCTTCAAAGTTTAGATTTGGAGTTACAAAACTTGTAACTGTCTTCTTTTTTGGGACAACATTCTCGCCTTCAAAATCCTTCTGTACCCAAGTTCTCAAATATTCTCTCTGTCGTCCACAAGCATTGCCAAAAAAAGATTTTCTGAATGCGTTGTATTACAGGATCAAAAACTTTTAAAGTTCATCAGATAGATACCTTGTTTTTTTCATTGCTTGATAGACGTGTTTTGGCTCATCTGTAAAATATTTGCTTTTCTTTATTTCGAACCACTAAGGCATATATGATTTCAAAATAAAGCCTACAATAGTTGTCTGAAGGATCTGGTGTAATTATGTAGAGTTCGGTTGGCTGCAGTAAGCCATGGAATGGGACAAAGAGCCAGGGCTTGTTTGGCCAATTCTTCTAGGCAATTCCCTGAAGCTATTGCCTTTGATATATCCAACAAATATTGATGGTCTTTACTCAGTAGGTTGCTTTCTATCACAGAAATATGAACCTCAATGGGTTCATAAGCACTAGTGGGAGTTTTTCGCAGTCATTTAATTGTTGTATGATTGGCCCTGATACAAATTTGGGTCATGCTGTCTGGCCTTCGATGTGTTGGAATAAGTGTCGGAGAGGCAGCTCATTAAAATGAAGGAGACATATACTCTACTGTAGGGGATGTCTAATATCATGTTCAAGTTTTTGGATAGCTCCACTCCTTTATCCGGTGTTAGTCACAGCTGCTGTGAAATCATGAAATTTTGTAAATTTTTAATGATTTCTATGATTTTGCACAAGCAAAAAACGTTTAGTTATTGATCATAATTTATTTTTTAAACATTAATTTCACTATAAAATAGCCTTATAAAACCCGAGTGTCAATATTTTATTAAAAGAAAACTGCTTAGAAAACTACTCAAATATCGGAATTTTGGAAAGTTTGTACAATATTTATGTGCGTTGCGCGACCGGAAGATGTTAACCGATTTCAGTCATTTATATGTCATTTTTCTTCTTACAACATAGGGCAATGTTTTTGCCCTAGAGCGTTTCAACAAAAATGCTGACTCACCAACCCACAAATACACATACGGTGGTAGGGACCCACCCGCCCATCCTTAGAAATACTGTGATATGGGTGGGCATTCACAAACAGTTCAGTTACTTGAGTTTTTATTGTTGAAAGTACAATTACTACATGCAAATATAAATATGTACGCCTTGTAATTTGTTTACTTAATTTAATATTATGTTAAATAGTTTTTTAATTAGCATAATACGTGTTGGTACATATGCAGTACAAGTAAACGTCACACAACACAAATTTATTACAATATATATATATATATACATATATATATATATATATATATATATATTATGATAAAACATATGTTCTAATAATGCTGTGCCATAGCACAGAGTTAAGTCATTTCGAATAGTCGTCTTACTCGTTGTTTGTTTTAGTTTGTGTGTCTGTGTTTCTTTTCGTTGTTCCTTGTTTCTTGTTCTTTTTGGTTCTATATCGTAGAAAAGATTATGGTTAGAACAACATCGTAATGGAAACGACGAGAAACAAAAATACTTTTAGCCAAATTATTTGCCACCGAACGCTTTGAGCAAATTTCCCAATTCACTCCAAATTCTCTCTAGTAACGCTTTGGAATGCTAGAAAAAGTCGTGACTTTAGAAGCAATTTTCATGACTTTTTGTGACATCCGTGACCAACTTTATTCATGACTTTTCGTGACTTTCATGACCAGTTGACCCCCTGTATCTTGTTAGCCATCATTGGATTGCTGCCGTTTGTCATCGTCGGCATGGTTAGCTGACTTTTTTTGCTCCAGGGTCTGGGAGGGGAGATGGATCATCACCTGTACAGTAAACTCCCGATTATCCGCGGAATTAGGTGGCGCAACTACCACGGATAACGAAAATCGCGGATAATCCGCAAAAATACCGAAATTGAGAGAGAACAAAAGAGAAAAACTATTTTAACATAAAAACAATATATTTAATACAGTATACTATACAGTACATACAATAAGACGTAAAATACAATATATAGTACAATAAATATAAATATTACAGAAACTACAACCTCTTTAAAAAATCGGTCACTTGTTTCTGTTTCTTCCTTTGGAAACATCTTTTTTTAATCCGCGATTGAATTTTGCGTAGCATAAGTTTTTCAGCCAACTGCGCGTCTTCGTCTTGTTCCTCTAGATAACGGAGCAGTCCGTCGACATGTTGTAAAGCCACTTCGTTAGTCATCCGCGCCTGTGCGTTAGCATCTTCTTCTTCGCTCTCGCTTTGCCGCTCTTCTTCACTCACAATCTCTCCCATTGCTTTTTGAATGATTCCCTCATCCGTCAATCTTTCAAAGCCAGGATCGTCGGCGTCACACTCCAACCACTCTTCAATGTTCTCATCGTGGACGTTCTCACCACCAGGAACAGTTTTTAGTAACTTGGCCAGTGTTGCAGTAGGCGTGTTCAAATCCTCCTCGCCCTTGTCATTGTTTTCTTCGTTCTGGTTGACATGTTCTTCAACTTTAGGGAAGATTTTTCTCCATGACTTAATGAGGGTTGATTTTTTTACCGATTCCCATGCAGATGCAATATCGTAGATACTGTCTAACATTGTGTATTCTTTCCAATACTGTTTGAGATCACAACCTTCTTCAATTTTGCTCATGAGCAGTTTGGTTCAGTATTGTCTCTTCATTGACGCAATTACTCCCTGGTCCATAGGTTGTATTAGTGCAGTAACGTTAGGGGGGAGAAACATTGCACAAAATTTTCCATCAGAAGATTTAAGCACACTTGTAGTCGGATGAGAGGGTCAATAGTCAATAGTCAATAGTCAAAACATGTTTATTCATACATACAACATTGTACATGAATACAGTCAACGACATCTGCTCTAACATAGTTTTCTGCAGATAATCTTAACCTAATATGGCTTGCCTTAACCTAAATAAAATTCCAATACCTAATACTTTATCACTATCCTATGATGCACCTAAGTATATTCAAGTAATACTGAAAAATTCTTGAACTGAATAAAGTGGATGGTTAATTAATAAAGCTTTTAACTTATTACTGAAAACATTTATATTGTGTTCCTTTCGAATCTGTTCTGGTAACGAATTTAAAAGTTTTTTCCCGATCTGTTCTGGTAATTTTGCAAAAAGTTCTGTCCTGTGGCTATCAATTGTAAATTTATCTTTATTTCTCGTATTGTGGCTATGGACATCATTGTGCTTCTTTAATACAGAGCTGTTAGCTTTAGCATATTTTATTACTTGGAAAACATATAAACTAAATACTGTAAAAATTTTTAATTCTTTAAATTTTTCTCGGCAAGATTCATTGTATTTAAGTTTTAACATGATTCTAATTGCTTTTTTCTGAGCTACTAAAATACGTTCCAAGTTTGAGTGAGACGTGCCACCATATACTTGCAAACCAAATTGTATGTGTGAGTGCATATGTGCATAATATAAAAGCTTCAAAGTATCTATTTCACAATAAAACGGCATTTTTCTAAGAGCAAACAATCCAGCGCTTAACTTATTACATATATGATCTACATGTTGAGTCCATGATAGTTGATCATCTATTATCAATCCTAAGAACTTAACATTTTGTTTCCTCTCTAGCTGTTGACCATCTATTTCTAGATTAAAATTGATGTCGTCAAGTTGTTTATCATATTGTTTTTTCAAATCAAATATAAGGTAATTTGTTTTTGTAGAATTGAGGAGGAGGTTTTTATCTTTTAAAAATTGATCAGTAATAATTAAGAATTGTTCAGATATTAATTGTAATTCTATGAAATTATTATGTGAAATTTTGAGGTTTGCGTCATCTGCATATAAGCATACTTGATTCTCTGTTTCTGTCAGTTGCAAAGTTGAAGCTAATCCTCTAAAGTAGCAGATAAATAAAAGCGGCCCCAAAACAGATCCCTGGGGTACTGAGAATTTCTTCAGTTTTCTTATTCTAGATGCCACTTTAAAAATGATATTACTTGCTTGCTTTTTTAATTCTACAAATTGCTGCCTGTCTTTAAAAAATGTTTTAAACCAATTTAAGATTGTTCCTTGTATACAACTTTTTAATGCTTTAATCAGTTTTTTATGACAAACCCTATTGAATGCTTTTGAAAGGTCCATCTATATTGCCAGTACCTTTTTCTTTTTGTCGATGTCTTTAATTACACCTTCCAAAAAACTTATTGCAGCTGTGACAACTGATCTTCCCTGCCTAAACCCATGTTGCTCATCTTCAAATATTTTGTGCTTTTCAAGGAAATTAGATAATTTGTTGTACATGCACTTCTCAAAAACTTTTGAAAATGATGGTTGAATTGATATAGGCCTAGTTTGTTTTGTTTGTAGAATCGCCTTTCTTAAAAACTGGTATAACTTTTGAGATTTTAAGTTCATCTGGAAAATGACCTGAAATGAATGATGCATTTATATCATGTACTAGTGGTTTTATTATGGTTTGTGCAACTTTTGTAAAAAGTGAGATTGGTATTTCGTCATAACCGCTGGTATTTTTATTTTTAAAGCTTTTTATTATTTTAAGGACTTCTTCGTCACTTACTGGTTCACATCTAAATTTAGGCATGGGTTGAACAGCTGGCACAGTATCTTCCTCATCAGTTCCCAACTGGGTTTCAATAGGAGTGTCATCAACGATATTTATAAAGAAATCGTTAAAAATATCACAAACAATCTCTGGTTTTGATTCAATTTTGCCTTTCTCTTTAAGTTTAATTGGTTTTGTGCCATTATTTTTTTGGTTTACCTAAATCATCATTAATACAGTTCCATGTCGTTTTACATTTATTGTTAGATTGTTTTATAAGATTTGAGTAATAACTTTTCTTAGCAGAATGTATGCTTTTCCTGTATGACTTTCTCTCAGTTTTCAGTGCCTTCTTTACCACCCTATCAGATTTTACTCTTAGCTCTCTACAGAGATACATCAAATTCTGTTTCTTTCTTTTTAATTCATCATTCATCCATTTATTATTTTGACCTGTCTTAATTTTTCTTTTTAATATTGGGAAGCAAATATTGAAATAATGCAAAAATGTATCATAAAAAATTTTAAATTTGTCACAGCTTGGAGCATAAAACAGTTCAGTCCATGATTCTTTGGCAAGTTGTCTTTTAAAGATATTTATGTTGTCTTTACAAAATTTACGTTGATACTTGAATAAAGGTTTTGCTTTTACTTTCTTGATTCTTAAATCTACGTTTAGTAATATGCCTTCATGGTCAGATAGGGTAGTTACAATTGTACTTGCCTGACATAAATTAATTGGCAAGTTGGTGACAAAGTTGTCAATAGCTGTTGCAGACTTGGGTGTAACCCTGGTAGGCTCATTTATTAAATATCTCATTTCTTGACTCTTTAATGTATTTTTAAATTGCTTTGTTTGTTGATTATTATCTAAGATATTTGTATTAAAGTCTCCGGCTATTACAATTTTATAGTTTTTGTTTTGTTGTTTTGGGTGCGTTGTCAATCAACAGAACAGCCTTTTCAGGCAATTTTTTTGTTTTGAGGTGTTTTCGCACTTCAACAACAAAGATCTTATCGAATCATTGTTTAAATATTGTTTGGTCCATCCATCCTTTTTTCTGGTAAAAATAATCAACGGGCAAATTTTCTGCTCTAGTGCCTTTAAACGATCTCGGTTTTTTAGACTTTCCAATGACAGCAAGTTTAAGTTTATGCTCACCTGTAACGTTACTGACATGATGGTGTACCTTTCCTTGCTACTTTTGTGTCCAGGCGCTTGACG
>JAQJVL010002985.1:0-73349 GCA_035578905.1 Stictocephala bisonia | reverse complement strand
TGAAGCAAACATCAAGTTATAATTTTCACAGAGTTTTCTGATCCTTTTCGCTCTCACTATTAAGGATTCAGAGCATTTAATACTATCATTGTAATGTTATTCAAAACTAAACTAATCACTGTTATTAATGCTATAACTGTTATACAGAATCTGGTTCCTGTCATCTCATTTAAGACAAAACTGTTGGACCACTTCTGAACAAAATAAAGTTTACGACTAGAGCACATTAAAGGATTTAACTACGTCCTGATTTAGGAAACTATTTCAATTTAAATGTTACAACAGTCTTTCTGAAACTTGTACCGAGTGGCTTTAAATTGTCACATATTGGTTTGGTTTGACTAATTTTATATTAATGTGTGTCTATTTAATCAGACGTTGTTACGTGTTCCGAAGTGAATTGAAGTAAAGTTTAACTTTGCTTAAGTTGGGTTTCAATTAAAATACTACATACCTAGTTTTAATTTTCATTTGGGAATGTTCCTTTAAAAATACGTCTTAAAGACAATTTTGAAAAAGATCTAGATTAGGTAATCATTAGATCCAGTATAAATAGAAATTATTTGTTCTTGTAACATTATCAAGCCTAATTAGTTTCAAGGACAGTATAATATTTTATGTGAATCATTTACTAGTGGCTTTGACCGGAGGGTCCTGACGTTATCGCAAGGTAACGTGATATCAGGCAACATCGGTCCTGGGTGTTTGTTGGATGGGTGACCGGTGAGGGATCCCCTCCTACATTCAGCCCGCCTGCCCAGTCAGTGGCTTTGGTCAGCAAGTCACCTTAATCTGTTCTAGCCAGATTTATTGTTAGAAAGGACCAGTGCGTCTTAGGCCTAACTTAGCCTGGCCAAAACACTTTTATTTAAAAAATGAACTTAAAAAATAAAAATGTATTTGGTAAATTCCACGTAAATATCAGATACCAATTGAAGTTATACTGCACTTAATAGTCGGGACTGGTGGCACAGTGCTGTAACTTGGGGACAAATTGTTGTGGAGATTGTAGGCAATTGTAGGCATGCTCGGTCCTCTTAATACCGACACGGTTGCCATTAACCTGGACACTAATAGAGAATGTTGAATGGAAGACAAGGTATGGATGTTGTGTAGTGAAGAGAACTAAGTGTCATACTTGTCAGTTAGCTAAAAATCAGATCAACACTACGTGGTTTGGATTCCACGTAAAGCTGTAGGTCACATAGTTGCCCTGGCTATTGGGCTATTAATAAATAGTCCTTTCTGAGCTAAGTCAAACTAAGATAGTAACAATGACTACACTCGTTCATCTACACTCATCACATTCGTTCCCTCTCATATCCGCCCATATCTCTACGATCGGCGTCTTATAGATGAATGATGAATGAATGTCTATAAAATTATGAATTTGCTACGAATATGTGAAATTGTATTCATTATTTGTATGCCACATGTATAGTTAAAAGAAACAATAACTACACATTGAAGTTTTTTACATGAAATATACTTTTTGAAATTTACTTATGAGAATCAAAGTGTATGTTGGTGGAAATTGTATTACTTATACTATTCAATCTATATTTTTCAATTGTTATACTATCCTAAGCCACATCCAATTTATACTTAGGTAATGCTAATGTAAAAATGTCTTTCTTATTGTATGTATGTTGTTTAACTAGCTGTACTCGCCCACTTCGCCGGTGATAGTAATGTGTTGGATTATATAATCGAAATGTACAACCCTTTCAGTTAACACTCTACTTTTCCATTGTTATTCAAATACTCTTAGAAACATAGTATTCTTCAGTTTAAAGACTTGCAATCAAAATATAAGAAAACATTGCAACAAATTCAAGAACATCAAAAAATTATTTAAGTAAGTCAAACTAAATACTTTGTTAAAAAAAAAATATTTCATCTAATATCGAGTTTAGAACAGCTGATGTTATTTAAAATGATGTTAATTTTAAAAGTGTATGCTACCACAAGTATATTAAATCAATTTTATATATTCAACAGCTGTTAATCAAATAAATAAATCAATTAATATAGCACGTTAAGAATACCATGGGAATTTAGGAGGCCTGTGGGTCGGAGGCCTGAGGTTGGAGAGGAGCCAAGATAAACCTATGTACAAAATGTAAAGTCAATTGGACGTATAGTTTTTGAGAAACATTGATGAGTGGTAAATGGGTTTTATATTAAATTAATTTGTAATTCTCACTTTCTACAAATAAACATCACCGGCAGGTTCTATGCAACTTGGTGAGGTTAAGACGTGGTATATTGTTAGCAAACAGTTAAATTATTTAAAATGGTTTCCTTAAACGTACAAAAATTAGTATCCGTAAATAAATTTTCAAACTTAAAATTATTATAGAAATATATTTTGAACACATTATTACATCTTCCAAAACAGCTTCTAACTAGAACGGATTATGAGTCTAACTATCTTTTAAACTATATAGTTGTATTTTAATAAAGAATTTTAATTTGAAAACAATATATGTTTATATATTTGACGGTATAACCGCTTCATATTCTTATTTTCGTTTAGTTTTCTTAAGTTTATAGTATTATTGCTATCAAAATATGGACACTCAGCGTGTTTTACATTCAGATTCAAAAATATGTTTAAGGGCTTTTCTGAAATTCGTAAACAGTTCCAATTCATATTGCAGTAAATGTTTTAACTTTTTACAATACAAAGGCTGAAGCACATACAATAGCCCGGAATGTCTTGAGTTGTGGCTTACGTCACGGTTAGTGCCGGGGAGGGGGATCTCTACCAATAAACAGCGTTAAGCATACTATTAGCATTGCTGTAAACATCAAGTCACCACACCCACAAGTTACCTTTTTTATATCCATCCGATTAATTACTGATATTGTTTATTTATAATCATATTAATTGGTTTATATAATGTGTTATCATCATATAATTATAGACCTTTAATTATATTACTACTATCTTTGTCTTATATTTAATGAGAACAATAAATTACAATCATGGAATACCACATAATTAAACACTAGTAAATATACAGAATGTAGGTTATGTTAGTAAATAAATACGGTTCAAGTTTTTATTGTAAGCAGTCAATAATACCTATAATTATATTTTATATTAGGAAATACACACGGTAACTAGAATAATACGGCAGGGATCACGCACATTGTGCGCTGTAAATTTTTTTGTCAATGACGTCACACAGACGTATCAGCTAGTTCACCTGTTACACTGAATGTAGTAATAATCAGTAACTGCTTTTCCTAAATCACTGTTTTCATTAACAACAAGCTTCATAACCGTTAATAACTATTATTAAGGCTATACAAATACTTTCAGTAATAATATTGTTAATACGAGTATATTATATTGATATTTTTGATTAACGGTTGGATAATATTAAAAGATGGTTCATGGTTCCATTGGTATGTCCAATTATTCCAATTAAAAGATGGCTGTTTGGTTTTTATTTGGAAATGTATGAATAAATAATAGGTGTCAAGTATTGAAACAGCTGTTTAAATTGAATACAACATTAATAATTAAGTCTTGAATGATTACAGCATGCTTTATTTTCTGATCTATTTTTATTTCTTTTGACCAAATTTCCATAATAATAGTATTATTATAAGTATTTGTACTTTCTTAGAAATATTTATTAACGGGTTAAAGTCTTTTTATTAATGAAAACAGTGATTCAGAAAGAGCAGTTACTGGTTATTACTACATTCAGTGTAACAGGTAAACCAGCTGATACGTCTGTGTGACGTCATTGACACCAAGATTTACTGCGCACCATGATCCCTACCGTATTATTCTAGTTAGCATGGAAATACATACTTATGAATAACTTTGTGAATAATATTAAATGTAATCTATTTAAGGATAGACAGCTGTTCTAATTAAATTACTATTTAAATTATAACATCTGTGGCTAAGAATAAATGAATAACAACTAATAATATAAACAAAATTATTGCACTTAATATTTTCAAAAATAAACCCTTTCGATACAAAAATAAGGCAGCGATACTCTCCAATCAGCTGACCAGCAGCGTTAGCCAACGTCTGCATATCAGGCTAGTACAAAGCCACGCATGCGTATGCCGTACCCCTTCCCTCCGCTAACCACCAAACATTTGAAAAATAACGGTTTCGAAAGCTCAAGATATTTCGTGGCTACTGTAGGTCCCTGTTTGCTCATTTAAAACAAGTTTTAACAAAACAAAAATAATGTTAAGGATTCATATAACTTTTAAACTTGGGTTTCCGAGTGCTATAGAATGCTCCTTAAAACGTTAAGGGGATTAAGAAAAACTATAGATTCTTAGTTATACGTACTATTTACTGTATGTTGTAATTACTTTTGAAGTATGGAAGTCACTTTTTAAAGTGGTCTTTCATTGGTCAATGTTATTACATAGTAAATATCGTCAGCTTAACTTACCTATTTAAACTATATAATGCCTTTTGTTCATTATCTTTTTAAGGTGTCCTTTATCTACATAGCCCATCCTGATTTAATCGTGTGAACGTTGACATATGTCTACAATGAAGTAAGGACGTAAGTAAAATTAGCCATCGGACAGCCACCTCAGTCCTGATAAAACTGCCTTAAACTTACACTTTAAGACCACTACTTAATACTTTACAACTCCGGAGAACTAGTAAACGTTTCCCTCACTCTACAATCACTTGAACTAGTTTTATCTTCTTGTCTATAGCTCTCATTAAAAATCTTCTTGTAGTGTGACCTTTTGAACTAACAATTTAAAAATAAACAAATTTATAACTCTTAATTTGTAAATTGGTATTTCATTCATACTTGCATTTGTGTATTTTTTGCAACTAAATATATCTAAAAAGGAGGTGAAAGGAGAAGCAAATAAATACAGATTATATTGGTGTATTATAACAACTATTATTATCCGCAGAACTTCAAGAATGATTACCAAGTTAATGTACAGTTATGTTATGTTAAATAGCTTGATATAGTTAGTAATTAATGTACGTTAAACCTTTTATTTAATGTCGAAGTAGCTTTCACGTAAAGCAATTATTATCAATATCGAGAATTTAATAGTTTTTGGAAAATAAATTGAAGTATTTGCTTTAATTATAATGGTTTTATAAATTACTAACATAAAATCCGATTAAGTGGAGAGAACTAGTAAAAAACAATGCTAAATCTCATAGTGAATTTAATTTTCCTGCCAAAGAATGTTGGTCCACACACCTGACTAGTTCTTGGAATATCTCTTTAACTCTTATCAATATGGAGCGGCCGTATCTAAAGAGCTAAGGAGGTGGTTTGCTACGCATTCGGTCCGTGTTCGATTCCCGGTGTGACCATACCAATTTTACCCTGTGCCACTCCCCCGTTTCACGTTACACCGGTGGTCCAATGAGTCCTCGAAACAAAAAGGGCTCGTCTAAGCAGGCGATGGGAACTGAGGCTTAATTGGGCATATCTCTCCACTAAAAGCCTTAGAACATGTATTATTATTCTAACTCCAAGAACTTTAACTTCCAAGGACCTATGTACCGGAAGTAAAAATTATTAAATTAACGATAGTGTTTATTTTAGTAATAAGATTTTTTTTAAACAAACAACAACGCAGATAAATGCCAAATTGATGAACAAAACAATAATTAAACGAAATAATACTTAATAAAATAAGGAAAAAAATAGAAAAGACAGTTCAAATTGACTTGTTAGTTCTTAAGGGTTCAATATTGCAGAATAGCTTTGAGTGACAAAGGAATCTGGCAAAGAGTGATTTTAATATTGCAACCGAATGGAATGAAAATATAATAAACGTATTTTCATCCCATTCGGAAAAAATACGGAAAAAGTGTATTAGATTGAGTTATTACAAAAGACTGTTGTATATACAGTATAATATAATATGTTGGTGATAGTAGACAGTAAATGACAGTTCTAGACCCACTTTTACCTTTGGACCCAAGATGGCGGCGGTCACGTGACCGGATCCAAGATGGCGGCCGGAACCGGATCCAAGATGGCGGCCGGAACCGGATCCAAGATGGCGGCGCCCATTTCCCGCCAAATTTCCTAACCTCACTTTTCCTAACCTCAAATTCCCAAATTCCCGCCAAATTTCCTAACCTCACTTTTCCTAACCTCAAATTTCCCACAAATTCCCAAATTTCCCTCCAAATTCCCACATCATACTATATAAAATTCACTGTTAAACTTGTTATACTATATAAAATTCAGTAATTTTTCCATGTTATACTATATAAAATTCACTGTTAACCCTGTTATACTATATAAAATGGACTTTTTTTGTCCAATATGGCGTCTTTTTCCATGTTATACTATATAAAATTCACTTTTTTTGTCCAATATGGCGTCTTTTTCGATAATAAACTATATAAACTTCACTTTTTTGTCCAATATGATGCCTTTTTCCATGTTAGACTATATAAAATAAACTTTTTTGTCCAATATGGCATCTTTTTCCATGTTATACTATATAAAATGCACTTTTTTTGTCCAATATGGCGTCTTTTTCCATAATATACTATATAAAATGCACTTTTTGTCCAATATGGCGTCTTTTTCCATGTTATACTATATAAAATGCACTTTTTTTGTCCAATATGGCGTCTTTTTCCATGTTAGACTATATAAAATGAACTTTTTTGTCCAATATGACGTCTTTCCCTCCTCAAAATTCCCTCCCAAAATTCCTCATCCAATATGGCGACCTTTCCCTTCGGGTACTTCCGGCGACCGTCGGCTACCTTCGTACGCTCTTAGCCTATGATGCACACGTCGTCTGCTGGTCGGGCGCGCATGCGCACCCATATGCTACGCTCTGATTGGATAGTCCCTCCTTCTCATTTTGAAAAACAGTACTACACAGGATGACGTAATCGGAGTTTCAAGTCTGGACAGGCGCGTGACCCAAATACTACGTTCTGATTGGTTGCCCCCTCCCCCTCCCCCCTCAATCCCTATATAAACGACCAACACATTCAATCCGTCTCACTTCTGCTCTTGCGCTCGTACTGATCAGACGTGTCTTCACTTTGCTCCTACTCACGTAATTCTTGTAATTTTGGACGCTGTTCTCTGTACGGTATTTCAAAGTAATAATCAATATTTACCACCCTTTGTTTTTCTTCCGATTTAATTTTGTTTAAAAGATGGAATCCTTTTCCATATACGACAACCTCGTCACCATTTCCCGTAGGTTCGATACATCCGATCCTGATCTCCTTACCGTTCTAACGGAACATAAAAACAAAATTATGTCTGAAATAAATAACCACCTAAACAGGCTCGGGGGAGTTAAATGGTATATCGCAGTCCAGATTAAATTTTCCAAAACAATAAACAACGAAGAAATCACAACAACACCCTTCTTTCACGGCAAAACCCGTCCTTTGCTACCTTCTGATTCTCTCGATATTCAGTATTCCGAGGCTACAGACAAAATTTTAGAAAGCGTGGCTAAGTGGGTAAGTCAAGGTAGTGGGTGGGTAATAGAAAACGTTTTACGCCTAGATCTGTTCATTGTTAAATATCAACCTTTGTACGCCCCTTCTTATATACCCACTCCGAAAAAAATTGCAAATCCCAAACAAGGAATTATAAATATTAAGAACGACGATCAAAAATGTTTCCTGTACTCTGTACTTGCCCATTTGTACCCGGACCGACATAGGCGAATAAGCTATTACAAAAAACTCGAAAACAAATTAAACATGTCCAGAATTGAGTATCCTGTCAAAATTTCCGATCTTGATAAATTTGAAAAATTGAACCCCGCTTTATCTGTAAATGTATTTGGATTTGAAAAAGACGAAATTTATCCCCTAAGAATAACAAAAGAAAAATTTAGAGTTCATCACATCAACTTGTTACTTTTGACTACTGACACTACCTCCCACTACTGTTTAATCACTAACTTATCCCGACTGCTATCTCACTTAACTAAACACGATGGTGTAATGTTCTACTGTGACTACTGCCTACACAGATTTTCTAACCAAGACTTACTTACTAACCACTTACCTTTGTGTTCACCACACGGTGCACAAAAGACCAGACTTCCTACTGATGACGAAAAATACATGTCCTTTAAAAACTACACACTAACCCATAAAGTACCCTTCACTATTTACTGTGACTTTGAGTCCTTTGTTGTACCTATCCCTACTACACTCAATAATCCATCTACTTCACATACTACCAACACTGCCCATCACGTACCTTCTGGCTTTTGCTACGTAATTATTGACAGTGACGGTAAACCCATAAAGCAACCTAAAGTCTATAGCGGCCCCGACGTTGTAGATACGTTTCTAAATTGTTTGATTGCAGAGTCTGAGGAACTCTTACCCATTATCAAAAAGAATATTCCGATTAAAATGTCTCCACAAGACAAAATCATTTTCCAAAACGCTACCACCTGTCACCTTTGTCAAAAACCTTTGGACGAAGACAAAGTGGCTAACCATAATCACCTAACGGGGCAGTTCTTGGGACCCACCCACAATTCATGCAATCTAAATTATAAAGTCCCCGACCACATCCCAGTCTTTTTCCATAACCTCAGAGGTTATGACTGCCATCATCTTATTCAAGGACTCGGCAAATTCAAACAAGAAAAACTGGCATGTATCGCTACTACTAGCGAACGGTACATTTCAGTCACCCTTGAATCTTTATGATTTTTGGACTCGCTTCAATTCTTAAACGCTTCTTTGGACACACTCGTGTCCAACTTAGTTTCTGACGACGGGGCATCAAAATTCAAAATTTTAGGGCAGTGTATGACCAACACAGACTTACTACTACGAAAAGGTGTCTTTCCCTACACTTACATGACAGACGAATCAAAATTTAACGATACTGAACTGCCTCCCAAGGAGGCGTTCTACAACGACTTAACCAAAACACATATTTCAGACGACGACTACACACACGCACAGACTGTGTGGTCAACCTTTGGTATGACCACTATGAAACAATACCACGATCTATACTTACTCACAGACGTACTATTACTTGCCGACGTATTTGAAAATTTTAGGACGACCAGTATGACTTACTACGGTATTGACCCGTGTAACGTCTACTCTGCCCCCGGACTAGCATGGAATTCCATGCTGAAAATGACAGACGTAAAACTCGAACTACTCACTGACATTGACCAGCACCTCTTTGTCGAGTCTGGGATCCGGGGCGGTGTCTCCATGATACCCAACCGGTACGCCCAGGCCAACAACCCTTACTTACCCAACTTTGACAACAAAAAACCCACCAACTACCTCCTTTATCTAGATTGTAACAATTTGTACGGGACCAGTATGTCCGATAGACTCCCAGAGTCTGGCTTTAACTGGATCGACCCGCAAGACATTGACATTACAAAAGTACCCGACGACTCCGACACCGGTTACATTTTAGAAGTTGACCTACACTACCCTGACCACTTACACGACTTACACTCAGACTTCCCACTAGCCCCCGAACGAAAAATTGTGACATACGACATGCTTTCCCCCTACTGTAAGGACTTGCTTCATGAACTCGACTACAAACAACCCCAGTCTGAAAAACTACTAACTACACTGTGTGACAAAACCAAGTACGTTGTACACTACAAGACTCTAAAACTTTACTTACAACTTGGACTTGTACTGACCAAAATTCACAGAGCTCTAAGTTTTAAACAGTCTGCCTGGTTAGCCCCATTTATTAATTTTAATACAGAGAAAAGAAAATGTGCCAAAAATAACTTTGAACAAGATTTTTTTTAATTAATGAATAATGCGACATATGGAAAGAGTTTGGAAAATGTAAGATCTAGGATAGACTTTAAACTTGTAAATAACGAAAAACAATTGGTCAAATGGACAGCTAGTCCCAGGCTTAAAACATTTTTCGCATACAATAAAGATATCGCGGGATTGGCTTTAAAAAAAACAAACAATTTTCCTAAACAGACCCATTTATGTTGGATTTACAGTATTGGAAATTTCAAAATCAATAATGTACAACTTTCACTACAATTGGGCAATTGCAAAGTATGGGAAAAACATAAAACTTTGTATGACTGACACAGACTCACTATTCTACAACGTATATACTCCTGACGTTTACACAGATATGAAAAACGAATTACACCTTTTTGACACGTCCGACTATCCACCTAGCCACCCATGCTACAGTGTAGAAAACAAAAAAGCGTTAGGAAAATTTAAAGACGAACTAAACTCAAATCCGGCTAGGGAAATAATTGGCTTGAGAGTGAAATGCTACTCCGTTCTAAATTCTAATCTAGAGGAAAAGAAGGTAGCCAAAGGCGTCCTCCGAGTCGCGATAAAAAAACAATTAAAACACAAAATGTACAAAGATTGTCTTTTAAATCATTCGTTAAAAACAACATCCACTCTAAACATCCGTAGTGAAAAACATAAAATTTACACACAAAATATTTCAAAATTATCACTTTCCCCTTTTGACAATAAAAGATACATCTTGGATAATGGAATTGATACACTAGCATACGGACACCATTTAATTAGTAAAAAACGAACTTTAGAACACGATCATGATTCCATTAATAAAAAACTAAAACTCACTGGAATGAGATTGTAACCCATGGTTACTAACATGTCCGTAGAAACCCAATTTACGGCATTGGATGGGCTCAACCCGACCGTAGTGCAATGTAAAAGCCTCGTACTGGGCGGAAATTCTTCTTGATTACGGTAACTCCTACGCCAGGTAAGTAATGTTAAGTTAGTTTTAAGTAAAATCTTTTACCGTCAACCTTTAAAAAACAATCTGTAAAGTAAATTCTGTTATAATATGAACACTTTTGTGAGTTTACATAACTACAATTTATTAACGGATATCTCCAGCTCTGTGTGAATTTCTATAGAATACCGTACCATCGAGGTGAGGGCGGCCCAAATTTAATAAAAAATCGCCCGACTGTTCTCTAAGGCAGCTTTAAAACGTGTAAGACCTGAGGCGGTCCTGCAACTTGGGGCTGGGCTAATCCCCGTAAGACCTTGAGTCGCAGTCCGGGCCCTCGTAAGGTACGTGTATGATTGAATGTTACACTCTATGGCTGGACAGTATCCGTAGGTCCCGTGTGTGAGGGAGAGTAACCTACAAAAAAGAAAAAAACAGAATCAAAAAATAAAAACAAATTTATAAATAAAAACCCCTTTGTAAGTCTGTACGTCACATTGAAAGGCTTCTCTAAGTAAAGTGATGTCTTTACTTACAGAGGGACCCAAAAAAAAATACAAAAAATGAATAAAAAAATTATAAAAAACAATAACTAAATAATACTGAGAGGTAGCATTTTGTTGGTTGGCTACCACCGTAGTGAGCGAGGTTGGGGCTCATTACACTAAAATACCCGTGGGGGATACCAGTCCTCTATCGGGCGCGTCCCATGGGAATTGGGCAATGCCCTTCAGTTTTGCCTTCAGCTTACTTGAGGGTAGTGAGGAATTAAATACTCACCGTGAAAAAAAACTGGTTAAATCAAAAACATTAATAAAATCTGCGAGAAAGATCATGGTATAGTACAGAATCAGGAAGTGATCTTAGTAACATATGGTAAAACTTTCTATAAAAAGAGTAAATTCCATCCAAAAGTAAGAAAAAAATCAAAGATACATACAAATTTCAGAAAAAGAGTCATTTTACATAAAAAATGTGTTGAAACATTTTTCAAATCAAGGAAGAACTACCAACATAGTACTCTCCAAACCCCTTAAAATTTAGTTAAAATGTCAATAAATAGGGTTATTTGTGTACAAAATATGTTATAATTCCCTAAAAGCATTAAAATTCAGTGTCATAACAATGATGTTTGTTCTAAACATTTAAAAACCTTTAAAATTATCTAATAGACTCTTTATAAACTTAGTTTGTGCTCAAAACAACACACAAAAGACCAAACACAAAATCTACATATAAGACTCTTGGTTGACCACCCACCTACTCAACATACAACAACTCTGATAGATCATCCACCTAACCATTACATAAAACCTTTGATAGACCACCAACACACATGAACAACCTACCTACGTAACATATAACACTCTTGACTTACCACACATCTACTCAACACACAAAAGACCAACCACACACTCTACATATAAGACTCTTGGTTGGTCGCCCACCTACTCAACATACAACACCTCTGATACACCATTCCCTTGAACATTACATAAAACCTGTGATATTCCACTCAATCACCAAACACACATGACTCTTAATAGACCAATCCACCTACCTCTGCACACACGATTCCTTAGGACACACCCTACACCCACCACTCATCCTACAGACAAAACTCCTAGAGAACTACCCATCCACCATAAAAACACTATTTCTTCATATAATCATGTTTAAAAAATAACATGATTATATGAAGAAATAGTGTTTTTATGGTGGATGGGTAGTTCTCTAGGAGTTTTGTCTGTAGGATGAGTGGTGGGCGTAGGGTGTGTCCTAAGGAATCGTGTGTGCAGAGGTAGGTGGATTGGTCTATTAAGAGTCATGTGTGTTTGGTGATTGAGTGGAATATCACAGGTTTTATGTAATGTTCAACGGAATGGTGTATCAGAGGTGTTGTATGTTGAGTAGGTGGGCGACCAACCAAGAGTCTTATATGTAGAGTGTGTGGTTGGTCTTTTGTGTGTTGAGTAGGTGTGTGGTAAGTCAAGAGTGTTATATGTTTTGTAGGTAAGTTGTTCATGTGTGTTGGTGGTCTATCAAAGGTTTTATGTAATGGTTAGGTGGATGATCTATCAGAGTTGTTGTATGTTGAGTAGGTGGGTGGTCAACCAAGAGTCTTATATGTAGAGTTTGTGTTTGGTCTTTTGTGTGTTGTTTTGAGCACAAACTAAGTTTATAAAGAGTCTATTAGATAATTTTAAAGGTTTTTAAATGTTTAGAACAAACATCATTGTTATGACACTGAATTTTAATGCTTTTAGGGAATTATAACATATTTTGTACACAAATAACCCTATTTATTGACATTTTAACTAAATTTTAAGGGGTTTGGAGAGTACTATGTTGGTAGTTCTTTTTTGATTTGAAAAATTTTTCAACACATTTTTTATGTAAAATGACTCTTTTTCTGAAATTTGTATGTATCTTTGATTTTTTTCTTACTTTTGGATGGAATTTACTCTTTTTATAGAAAGTTTTACCATATGTTACTGAGATCACTTCCTGATTCTGTACTATACAATGATCTTTCTCGCAGATTTTATTAATGTTTTTGATTTAACCAGTTTTTTTTCACGGTGAGTATTTAATTCCTCACTACCCTCAAGTAAGCTGAAGGCAAAACTGAAGGGCATTGCCCAATTCCCATGGGACGCGCCCGATAGAGGACTGGTATCCCCCACGGGTATTTTAGTGTAATGAGCCCCAACCTCGCTCACTACGGTGGTAGCCAACCAACAAAATGCTACCTCTCAGTATTATTTAGTTATTGTTTTTTTATAATTTTTTTATTTATTTTTTGTATTTTTTTTTGGGTCCCTCTGTAAGTAAAGACATCACTTTACTTAGAGAAGCCTTTCAATGTGACGTACAGACTTACAAAGGGGTTTTTATTTTTTGATTCTGTTTTTTTACAGTAGGTTTTTGTGTTTTTTTCTTTTTTGTAGGTTACTCTCCCTCACACACGGGACCTACGGATACTGTCCAGCCATAGAGTGTAACATTCAATCATACACGTACCTTACGAGGGCCCGGACTGCGACTCAAGGTCTTACGGGGATTAGCCCAGCCCCAAGTTGCAGGACCGCCTCAGGTCTTACACGTTTTAAAGCTGCCTTAGAGAACAGTCGGGCGATTTTTTATTAAATTTGGGCCGCCCTCACCTCGATGGTACGGTATTCTATAGAAATTCACACAGAGCTGGAGATATCCGTTAATAAATTGTAGTTATGTAAACTCACAAAAGTGTTCATATTATAACAGAATTTACTTTACAGATTGTTTTTTAAAGGTTGACGGTAAAAGATTTTACTTAAAACTAACTTAACATTACTTACCTGGCGTAGGAGTTACCGTAATCAAGAAGAATTTCCGCCCAGTACGAGGCTTTTACATTGCACTACGGTCGGGTTGAGCCCATCCAATGCCGTAAATTGGGTTTCTACGGACATGTTAGTAACCATGGGTTACAATCTCATTCCAGTGAGTTTTAGTTTTTTATTAATGGAATCATGATCGTGTTCTAAATTTCGTTTTTTACTAATTAAATGGTGTCCGTATGCTAGTGTATCAATTCCATTATCCAAGATGTATCTTTTATCGTCAAAAGGGGAAAGTGATAATTTTGAAATATTTTGTGTGTAAATTTTATGTTTTTCACTACGGATGTTTAGAGTGGATGTTGTTTTTAACGAATGATTTAAAAGACAATCTTTGTACATTTTGTGTTTTAATTGTTTTTTTATCGCGACTCGGGGGACGCCTTTGGCTACCTTCTTTTCCTCTAGATTAGAATTTAGAACGGAGTAGCATTTCGCTCTCAAGCCAATTATTTCCCTAGCCGGATTTGAGTTTAGTTCGTCTTTAAATTTTCCTAACGCTTTTTTGTTTTCTACACTGTAGCATGGGTGGCTAGGTGGATAGTCGGACGTGTCAAAAAGGTGTAATTCGTTTTTCATATCTGTGTAAACGTCAGGAGTATATACGTTGTAGAATAGTGAGTCTGTGTCAGTCATACAAAGTTTTATGTTTTTCCCATACTTTGCAATTGCCCAATTGTAGTGAAAGTTGTACATTATTGATTTTGAAATTTCCAATACTGTAAATCCAACATAAATGGGTCTGTTTAGGAAAATTGTTTGTTTTTTTTAAAGCCAATCCCGCGATATCTTTATTGTATGCGAAAAATGTTTTAAGCCTGGGACTAGCTGTCCATTTGACCAATTGTTTTTCGTTATTTACAAGTTTAAAGTCTATCCTAGATCTTACATTTTCCAAACTCTTTCCATATGTCGCATTATTCATTAATTAAAAAAAATCTTGTTCAAAGTTATTTTTGGCACATTTTCTTTTCTCTGTATTAAAATTAATAAATGGGGCTAACCAGGCAGACTGTTTAAAACTTAGAGCTCTGTGAATTTTGGTCAGTACAAGTCCAAGTTGTAAGTAAAGTTTTAGAGTCTTGTAGTGTACAACGTACTTGGTTTTGTCACACAGTGTAGTTAGTAGTTTTTCAGACTGGGGTTGTTTGTAGTCGAGTTCATGAAGCAAGTCCTTACAGTAGGGGGAAAGCATGTCGTATGTCACAATTTTTCGTTCGGGGGCTAGTGGGAAGTCTGAGTGTAAGTCGTGTAAGTGGTCAGGGTAGTGTAGGTCAACTTCTAAAATGTAACCGGTGTCGGAGTCGTCGGGTACTTTTGTAATGTCAATGTCTTGCGGGTCGATCCAGTTAAAGCCAGACTCTGGGAGTCTATCGGACATACTGGTCCCGTACAAATTGTTACAATCTAGATAAAGGAGGTAGTTGGTGGGTTTTTTGTTGTCAAAGTTGGGTAAGTAAGGGTTGTTGGCCTGGGCGTACCGGTTGGGTATCATGGAGACACCGCCCCGGATCCCAGACTCGACAAAGAGGTGCTGGTCAATGTCAGTGAGTAGTTCGAGTTTTACGTCTGTCATTTTCAGCATGGAATTCCATGCTAGTCCGGGGGCAGAGTAGACGTTACACGGGTCAATACCGTAGTAAGTCATACTGGTCGTCCTAAAATTTTCAAATACGTCGGCAAGTAATAGTACGTCTGTGAGTAAGTATAGATCGTGGTATTGTTTCATAGTGGTCATACCAAAGGTTGACCACACAGTCTGTGCGTGTGTGTAGTCGTCGTCTGAAATATGTGTTTTGGTTAAGTCGTTGTAGAACGCCTCCTTGGGAGGCAGTTCAGTATCGTTAAATTTTGATTCGTCTGTCATGTAAGTGTAGGGAAAGACACCTTTTCGTAGTAGTAAGTCTGTGTTGGTCATACACTGCCCTAAAATTTTGAATTTTGATGCCCCGTCGTCAGAAACTAAGTTGGACACGAGTGTGTCCAAAGAAGCGTTTAAGAATTGAAGCGAGTCCAAAAATCATAAAGATTCAAGGGTGACTGAAATGTACCGTTCGCTAGTAGTAGCGATACATGCCAGTTTTTCTTGTTTGAATTTGCCGAGTCCTTGAATAAGATGATGGCAGTCATAACCTCTGAGGTTATGGAAAAAGACTGGGATGTGGTCGGGGACTTTATAATTTAGATTGCATGAATTGTGGGTGGGTCCCAAGAACTGCCCCGTTAGGTGATTATGGTTAGCCACTTTGTCTTCGTCCAAAGGTTTTTGACAAAGGTGACAGGTGGTAGCGTTTTGGAAAATGATTTTGTCTTGTGGAGACATTTTAATCGGAATATTCTTTTTGATAATGGGTAAGAGTTCCTCAGACTCTGCAATCAAACAATTTAGAAACGTATCTACAACGTCGGGGCCGCTATAGACTTTAGGTTGCTTTATGGGTTTACCGTCACTGTCAATAATTACGTAGCAAAAGCCAGAAGGTACGTGATGGGCAGTGTTGGTAGTATGTGAAGTAGATGGATTATTGAGTGTAGTAGGGATAGGTACAACAAAGGACTCAAAGTCACAGTAAATAGTGAAGGGTACTTTATGGGTTAGTGTGTAGTTTTTAAAGGACATGTATTTTTCGTCATCAGTAGGAAGTCTGGTCTTTTGTGCACCGTGTGGTGAACACAAAGGTAAGTGGTTAGTAAGTAAGTCTTGGTTAGAAAATCTGTGTAGGCAGTAGTCACAGTAGAACATTACACCATCGTGTTTAGTTAAGTGAGATAGCAGTCGGGATAAGTTAGTGATTAAACAGTAGTGGGAGGTAGTGTCAGTAGTCAAAAGTAACAAGTTGATGTGATGAACTCTAAATTTTTCTTTTGTTATTCTTAGGGGATAAATTTCGTCTTTTTCAAATCCAAATACATTTACAGATAAAGCGGGGTTCAATTTTTCAAATTTATCAAGATCGGAAATTTTGACAGGATACTCAATTCTGGACATGTTTAATTTGTTTTCGAGTTTTTTGTAATAGCTTATTCGCCTATGTCGGTCCGGGTACAAATGGGCAAGTACAGAGTACAGGAAACATTTTTGATCGTCGTTCTTAATATTTATAATTCCTTGTTTGGGATTTGCAATTTTTTTCGGAGTGGGTATATAAGAAGGGGCGTACAAAGGTTGATATTTAACAATGAACAGATCTAGGCGTAAAACGTTTTCTATTACCCACCCACTACCTTGACTTACCCACTTAGCCACGCTTTCTAAAATTTTGTCTGTAGCCTCGGAATACTGAATATCGAGAGAATCAGAAGGTAGCAAAGGACGGGTTTTGCCGTGAAAGAAGGGTGTTGTTGTGATTTCTTCGTTGTTTATTGTTTTGGAAAATTTAATCTGGACTGCGATATACCATTTAACTCCCCCGAGCCTGTTTAGGTGGTTATTTATTTCAGACATAATTTTGTTTTTATGTTCCGTTAGAACGGTAAGGAGATCAGGATCGGATGTATCGAACCTACGGGAAATGGTGACGAGGTTGTCGTATATGGAAAAGGATTCCATCTTTTAAACAAAATTAAATCGGAAGAAAAACAAAGGGTGGTAAATATTGATTATTACTTTGAAATACCGTACAGAGAACAGCGTCCAAAATTACAAGAATTACGTGAGTAGGAGCAAAGTGAAGACACGTCTGATCAGTACGAGCGCAAGAGCAGAAGTGAGACGGATTGAATGTGTTGGTCGTTTATATAGGGATTGAGGGGGAGGGGGAGGGGGCAACCAATCAGAACGTAGTATTTGGGTCACGCGCCTGTCCAGACTTGAAACTCCGATTACGTCATCCTGTGTAGTACTGTTTTTCAAAATGAGAAGGAGGGACTATCCAATCAGAGCGTAGCATATGGGTGCGCATGCGCGCCCGACCAGCAGACGACGTGTGCATCATAGGCTAAGAGCGTACGAAGGTAGCCAACAGTCGCCGGAAGTACCCAAGGGGAAAGGTCGCCATATTGGATGAGGAATTTTGGGAGGGAATTTTGAGGAGGGAAAGACGTCATATTAGACAAAAAAAGTTCATTTTATATAGTCTAAACATGGAAAAAGACGCCATATTGGACAAAAAAAGTGCATTTTATATAGTATAACATGGAAAAAGACGCCATATTGGACAAAAAAAGTGCATTTTATATAGTATAACATGGAAAAAGATGCCATATTGGACAAAAAAAGTTCATTTTATATAGTCTAACATGGAAAAAGGCATCATATTGGACAAAAAAGTGAAGTTTATATAGTTTATCATCGAAAAAGACGCTATATTGGACAAAAAAGTGAATTTTATATAGTATAACATGGAAAAAGACGCCATATTGGACAAAAAAGTCCATTTTATATAGTATAACAGGGTTAACAGTGAATTCTATATAGTATAACATGGAAAAATTACTGAATTTTATATAGTATAACAAGGTTAACAGTGAATTTTATATAGTATGATGTGGGAATTTGGAGGGAAATTTGGGAATTTGTGGGAAATTTGAGGTTAGGAAATTTGGCGGGAATTTGGGAATTTGAGGTTAGGAAAAGTGAGGTTAGGAAATTTGGCGGGAAATGGGCGCCGCCATCTTGGATCCGGTTCCGGCCGCCATCTTGGATCCGGTTCCGGCCGCCATCTTGGATCCGGTTCCGGCCGCCATCTTGGATCCGGTCACGTGACCGCCGCCATCTTGGGTCCAAAGGTAAAAGTGGGTCTAGAACTGTCATTTATTGTCTACTGGTGATATTTCTGAGACAGAGTATATATCACACAAGAATAGGGAATTTAATCAGGGTAGTCGTAAAGTCAGTGTACAGTAGAGTCGTATGGTTGACGACATCGTTAAACTATGCACATACTCTTGATACATTAATCCAGAGTAATATGTGGCAGAATTTGTGATATTTATTAAAATAATTTTATAGTAATTTTAAATATGTTAGACTTCAATTGATATTCGATTGAGATAAGATGATTTTGGTCGATCGGGTCAAAAATATAATAAGATATAATAAGATATAATAAGATATAATTGTTAACTAGTTTATTTATTGGTAATAATCGTGAAACATTGAAAAAAGGAAAATAAAATGTAATAATTGTTATGGCTCAACCTTTTAATGAGATATTCCTGACGAAATACACACTATGAATCAATCTTTTAAAGAGATATTCCTGACAAAATACACATTACGGCTGAAACACGCTCCATGAAAAGAAGTTATTTTAAAATATAAAATAAATGTTATTCATTCTTTAATATAAAATGCATGACTTTTCACTTACTTTTAATCTATAAATTAAACTATTTTAAAGTAAGTTGAAAGCTAAAAAATACAATATAATTTTATTATTTACAAAAACATATTCGTAGCAACAAGCGTGGAGTATTTTGTACGAGGAGTGAAGAAGATTGGTTCTTGCCTAGAAGATTACACAAGATGTTAGAAGAAATAACCTCATTCCTTAATATTATCTTAAAACTTCTTATACATTCTGTTGTTAGAAATTGTATTCTTATATCTCTTCTCAACATTGTGTAAACCGTCTTTAAATATTCCTTAAGTAATAAGCTTAAACTAGTTAAAGATTATATTAAAAGCAATACTAGCACATCCGTTCTCTCTATTACGTTGTCTTTATACGATCCCGTCACAAAAACTTACTGTCTACTTTGCAATTAATTTTATAGTAGGCATATTGCATTTTATTAGAAATAGAAAACAAGAGGACTTGACACAACAGAATTTTATTATAGTTGAACTTCAACGTTTACACATATGATTGGATTCCATTCAATAGTGACGCTAGCTAGTATAATAGTAAAATGAAATAATAAATATAGAAACAAATATTATCTAACACTATTTAAATTTTAATTTTTAAATTGTTATTCACTTCAACATATGCGATATTCCTGAAATTAATATCACATGAAAACTTATACATTATGACATCGTATCACAGTAATTCAATATTATTTTATCATGTGTGATCATTTTATTTATAGATTGATAAAATTATACCACTTTAAAATTACGATCACATTATAAACGCGTGTGATTATATAACTTTCTTTTACTTCAGTTGCTGGTTTATATGGGCATGCAGACCTTTGTTTTTTATTCAATGAATTCAACGAACTAACGCTCAGTTAGAGATTTGCACCTTAGAAATTGATATAAATCTGAAGCCTTAGCCACTGAGCCACCAGTATATAGTGTATATAAAATAAATAAATTTGACCCAATTAACAATATATTAGCTGATTAAAAATGTAGGCCTAGTATTAATTTAGTTTTTTCAGTGAGTGGTCAATTTTGTTTAAGGAGAGGCAGATTGCCTTACTAGCCTTTCCCATCCTTACTCATTGGCAAACATATGTTATAATTATGTACATGAAGGTTAGCACTTTATACTGTTATAAAGTATGTAATATGTCCTTCGAAGATCTAGAATTATGTAACAAGTTAGGAAATATAAACCTGCAGTTAAAATCTGTATTGTAGTGCCAGCACAGTGAAACGATTGTAAATTCATGCTTACACTCTAGTTTGATATATGTGAACTTGCAATACACATTTGACATTTCAGCATAATAGTTAGTTAAAGTTGTATATTTGTAACGTTTTTGGTGGAAGTTTAAATTGTTGTTCTCCTTATTTCTATAAACCTACAAAACGAGTGATAAGACATTTAATGTAACTCAAGTTCCATGAGTTCCATGCACACAATGTGTTTTCATAAATTTTTGTTGTTGTGGTGCTTTATTTTGTTTCATATTTTTTCTATGTATAGACTTCACAAAAGGTACACTTTGTAATAACTTGTAGTAAAACAGTAAGCAACGGACGTAGACGCATTTTAATACATGACTGTTGTGTCTTTTGTCCAAAAATTTAAAATTTAAAACTGTCATTTCTTATCTTAAAAAATTACAAAATGTATAACCTTACAGGCTGTGTGGACGAAACAAATGTTTATGAACTGTAAACACATTTATGACAACTCATAAATCTTGTAGATCTAAAGGTGCATTCACTATGCACATCACATAGTCATGCGAGGAAGTCTTTATATATGCTGGTCTCTTACTGGACATGTTTGTGAAAAATTGGTGGAAAATATGTAGACATATATTTTAAGCATACCTTTTAATGAAAAAAATTAAAAATTTCATAATAATACATTATCATTAAATTTTACAAGTAACTTATAGTTTTACTGTAATTTAGACATATTAAGGAAAGAGTTTTATAGAGTTAAGTAATGTGATATAAAAACTTCTTTTAATTATTACAATTAAGTAATTATATTTATTCCAAAATTGCCTATTACACAAAATTAAAAGGCTAACAGTAAATAAAAGTAATATTGTACTATAGAAAGTGCATACATTTTATAGGAAATGAGTACAATATAAATGGAATATAGTAGTAAATACCGGAGATAACATTTTTAGAAAATAATTGTAACATAACCAAGAGCTTAAAAATAAAGATAATTTTAGATTTAGTACTTCAATTTGATTCTTTAACTACAACAAATACGGTTTAAGTTAGATATCTAGGTAGATAATGCCAACTTGATTACCAATGTGAAACACAATATAATTTAAAAAAGGAACAAACAATGCAACAACAATTGTGATATGACGATAAGGTTCTTTATCAATCAGAATTCTCATTGATAAAAACCCGATACAGATTCAGGCTGCCTAGCTAAACAAATTTGCTCAATCATTAATTATACATAATCTTATTAAAATAAACTCAGGTACTGGAGAAAAAAATAACTCGTTTTTAGGATAATTAAAATATATATTATCCTTATATACTAGTACAGTAGTTTCTTAATCAGCATATTATGTGTTGATAGAAATTCATAACTTCATACAACACAAATTTTCTACATTTTAAGTTCAAATTTAAAAATAGGCGTACTGTGTGATTGATTTTGATAAATCCTTTTTTCCAACTTCAGACTAGTGGAATTCTCAAAGGAAAGACATTGGTAATCAACTACGATACTTATATTTTATATACTTATAGTACTTTTTATGATCGGGAAGTTCATGATGGTTGGCTAGGATCTTCAAAACGCTGTTTATATATTAATTAGTTTATTTATAATTAAAATGAACAAATTGCGTTTTATTGAAATATTGAAGATGGTTTTATAAAATGTTTAATATATCATTTTATGCAAATTAAATCCTTTTCGAGAAAGTGATTTTCAAACAGATCTGCTTATAGACATTTAGAAATATACACTTTTGTAGGAGTCTAAATTGTACTTTAACGGATGCTTCTTAAAAGAGGGACTTATTAAACAAGACTGAGGAGTTTAATCAGAAGCGTCGTAAAAACTAGAGTGGAGTCGTAAGTCTGACGACGACGTAAAATACAAAATCATATATACGATAGTTAGGATATAGTTAGAGGTAATCATATATTTGTGTACATTAGCTTAAGATTGTTTTAATGTTCTAATAATCAATCACAAGTGACAGTTAAGGTTTTTGTTGTGTTACTTGTTTTGGCTAGTATTAACATTCTGTTATGAGATGAGATGAAAAAAACATATTCTTTATAAAATATGTTCTTATTACATACATTATTTACTATATCAAATAGAAATGGATAATGGTATCTTATATTCTTACATATTCTCAACACATATGTTACACATGGTATATAGGATTTTCCTTATGTTGTATGTAAACACACACTATACTTCAAATTAAGGTAATCCTTGAAACCAGACATCGAACAATCCGTCTTCAAAATCCTTCACTCCACCAAACATACAATATAAGGATGCATGTCACCATACCAGTGACATTAATAATCCAATAAATAATCCAGCAACACCACCAATCCAATGTAAGTCATCCTACACACGCCAGATGCACCGTAAATCCAATTTTAGACACCCCGCACACTACACATTGTTAAAGAGCTGGGAATCCACTTGAAGGCACCGTAAATGCTAAAGATGTAGTACCAGAAATTACATTTCTTGCATGCTGAACATTGCATAAGCTAGCGGCAACAACTATGTACTAACCAATGTAAGGCACCAATCAGGTTAAGGAATCAAATTTACGAAATTTCTGAGGGAGCTCTTATCTTTATTCACATGAAATTCTAAGTGTTCACTTAAAGTCATAAGTAACATCATGGCGTAAGTGAACACTCAGCCCAAGAATAAGATAAGCCTGTTTTATTCACATATCTTGTAAGTGTTCACTTAAATTTGTGAATGAAAAGTGAACACTCAGCTTTATTCACTTCACCTAATATATGGCATATTATGTAAGAGTAGTTACTATTGCCAATGTAGAACTTTACCTTCAAATAATAGAGTTATTTACTCACTGCAAAAGGATTGTTAATAAATTTACAAAAGTAGATATACGCCTATATTTTATTAATAAAAATATATTTAATGGATAGTTTCCTGTATTATCTCACAGCATGTTGCTTGTTAAGGTGCCTGGGCTGACTTTGCTGAACTCTTAGTCCTTAGTAACCAGATTATCATAAAGGCTTCCTCATCTTCTCCCAGTGGTAAGCGTTTAAATTTTGTTCCTGTTCCAATTATTACATATTAGGATTGCGATAAATTTTTTTACATTTATTAGATTCATACTATAAAAACAATAATAATTGATTGGTGAGTAATGAATTAGTATGGTGTTTAATCATTATAAAATTTAATATAGATTTCGTATAGCACATTAAACATAATAAAATGTTCCAGATAAATTTAAATACAAAAAAATAAAAAATTAGTTATGATTTGTTGAAGTATATAATTGAACAGAAAGATCTGAAGAATGTTCGAGCGAATTAGTTAAAACATTTTCGTATTCTGACTGAAACTTAGCCAAATAAAACATTTTATAAAAATATTTTAGAGATCAAACTATGCATATCCTTAAAACATTAATCTGTGCAGAATAAATCTTCTTCTTCATTTATGTTTTAGTAGTGGTTTATTTGCTACTACAGTAGTTTGATTTTTCACAAACTAGAATAATGTTGAGTTCTATAATGTTTTTTTTTTAACGCAAGTTGAATTTTTTTTAAACTTGATTTTCAAACGTTTTTGAGGGACAACGTTCCAAACTCCTATGGCAAATTTAATGGCCCAGTATGTTTCTTAAGTCTGGGAGAAAGATACTAGGGTTCATGCCAGATAAGTTACAGGAACAGAAAGGAAAATGGTGAAAAATTAACTTATGATCAATCCAGTCAAAAAAATATTACAATATTGAACTGGAAATAGTTATTAAAAAAGTAACTATTTACAAGTTTACAGTAAATCTGAAAAGCGCATGCACACGATTCAAGTAGAATTATTGGATGTAAAGTCAAATCAAATCAAAACTACTTTTATTCCACCAAAAGTACAAAATAATATATACATATATATAATATATAAAAAAACTACAAATATACTTCACAAAACTAAATTTTTAAGCAAAATTATTACTTAGTTTTCATCTCTTTACATCATATAAAAATTGTAAGAATATTTGTTTTGAGGAGTGTAGAAATAAAAGTGTATTTTTCCATTTAAATGGATTGACTAAAACACTTAAATTCACTACGTCGTTGTAAATAAAACTTTTTTGTAAAATTAAAACGCATCATAAGAGGAAACTTAAAATAGTTACCAACTGTACTAAAAAATGTATAGATAAACAAAAAAGTAGGCACATTACCAAATATTAAGACAAACAGTCTGAATGACCACAAAATATTATATGAAATGTGGGAGTTCTTAGGCCTACATCAATAGATTATATGCATTTCAATATTACAACACTATCTCTTAATCTAATGATGAAAATCGGGTAAATTTTTTAAAACACCCAGTATCAATAATTGTTTAGCTGAAATTATCCTAGATTTGAGTGATTTGTAGGGCTAGTAACATGCAAAACATCCTGTTTCCCCTAATTGATATTTTAAGATGATCTGTTTGTTACTGACATTCTTATTTGTTTTGATCTTTTTATCTAACTATAAGATCTTTTTCAAACAAAAGAATTAAAAAAAGGTTTTAAAAATTAACGTTTTCGACTGTTGAAGTGTAAACAATAATAAAATTGTGTTTCGTTGATAACTATTATCAATATGTGTCACAATGTGTTTAAAAATTACCATATCATACGCTGTATTTCAACATATTTATATTACATCTCAATGAATAAATAATTAAGCATGTTTTCCTAATATTCTCTTTGTATAGGTTTGATTTTACGTATTTTAAAATTTGTATTTCAAGTCGTATTTTCAATAAAAAAGTGGTATAGTAATTAGCACTTAAATATTTATTTCACTCATTAAGAATTTTGAAATCGTATATTTAAGAACATTTGTGTGTAGTAAGATAATTCGGTAAATAGGTTCATGAATATATATTTATTTTTTCAAGTTTTATTATGCATTTGTTGGTAAATATTTTATTGCTATATTGCTATATTTAGTACAAATTATATTTTTTAAATAATATTCTGAATTCATTTTTAGTGTCTTTCTAATTTTTCACTCTGGATGCAAGATTGTGTGTTTTTAATGGTATGTTAAAATACAAAATCAAGTCTTAATGATTTTTTTTACACTAATTAAATCCCCTAAGTGCACTGTGAAAAATGTAGTGGACTTTTTCAAGTAATTTTAATACCCGCGTCTCTAATATCTCATATATATGTCTTTAAAGATAACTATTATCTTAAAGTTCTCGCAAGACACTCGCATTAAGTAACAGATAGCGTGGCTGTTCCATGGATAGGTGACAGCTGAGGGATCCTGTCTTTGCACGCAGCCTGTCCGCTCACAGATAGTGGTTCCGAATTCATCTCTGAGCTGTAGATCCCCTGTTTTACGGCTAGTGACGGCTCTTTAGCTATAACTTTGTCTAGTAAATTAAAACGTTATTTAACTTTATTTTTGTAAATATCTTAGATTATTTAAAATTTGCTTTTAGTTAAAGCCTCATTATTCTTGCAGTCTCCTACAGAGGAGGGATCAGGATATGTACAGGATTGGCTTTTCAAAGCACACTCAACTGTTCAATATCAACTGATATGCTTACATTGTATAAACTTACATTGGAATATCTCCAGAAACATTACAATAATATAGTGCCTATTACAATAAGCGGCAATAAAGTAGTTGAGTTTGAAGTTGATTCTGGCAGTCCAGTTAGTATTATGAATAGTAAAGAATTCAAGAATTTACAGATAGACTTTGAAGAAGACTGATGCTCGTATACAGGTGAAAGTTTCTCTCCTTTAGGAGTTGCACGAGTCCTGGTAGAATATGATGGACGAAAATCCGTAGAGGATTTATATGTTGTGGAAACATCTTCTGCAGCAATATTAGGACGTATATGGCTCCGACGCTTATACATAAGCATCAATAAAGTAGAATCGAGTACACCTGCTGAATATGATTTAGGATCAATAAAGTAAGAAATCGTAACATCCTACAGTGATGTGTTTGAAAAGAAGATTGGAAAAATACCCAATTTGAAATGATCTATTAAGACAAAACCTAACATCAAGCCTGTGTTTTTAAAACATAGACCTGTTCCTTACGCACTTCAAGAAAAGGTCGAAAAAGAACTTTAAGAACTAGAAAATCAAGGAATCATCACAAAAACTGAGTATTCAGACTGGGGTTCACCATTAGTAATAGTTCCGAAGCCTAATGGAGATGTCCACCTTTGCATGGATTACAAAATGACTCTTAACCCCCAGTTAATGGATGCAAGATATCCTATACCTCTAATAGAAGATATATTCCATAAAATGAAAGGGAGAAAGTACTTTTGTACCCTCGACATTCACAAAGAATATCACCATTTGGAAGTTGATGATGAAGCTAAAGTATTACAGACTATTTCTACCCACAAAGGTACGTTTTTAATGAATTGGCTGGCGTTTGGAATTAAAACAGCGCCCAATGAATTTCAGAGAGTTGTCGATAATGCAATACGCGACCTGGAAGGTACAGTTTCCTATTTTGGTGATATTGATGGTGTCATTCAGGGAACAAGTGTTTTAGAATGTAGGGAGCGTCTAGAGAAATGTTTGACCAGAGTGAGAAAATTGAACCTCCACATCAATCTTGATAAATGCCAATTTTTCAAAAAGGAAATAAAATACTTAGGTCATGTAATTGGGGTCGATGGCTTAAAGAAATGCCCTGAAAAAGTTAAAGCAATAGTTGAATTAGCTCGGCCTACGAACACAGAAGAACTTAGGAGTTTCCTTGGACTCACTGCCTATTACTCAAAGTTTATTCCAAGATCATCTGAAATACTTCAGCCTTTAAACCAGTTGTTGCATAAGAATGTCAAATTCTGTTGGTAACATGATTGTGAAAATGCTTTTGTAGAAATTAAAAATGAGATCATCAGTGACAGAGTGCTAGTTCCATTTGATTCAAGTCTTCCATTGACACTTGCAACAGACGCAGGACCGAAAGGAATTTCAGGAGTATTATCTCATATCATAAATGGAAAAGAACACCCAATTGCTTTCATATCAAGATCTTTGACACCTGCTGAAAAAGGTTATTCACAGTTGGACAAGGAAGCACTGGCAGTGTTTTGGTCATTCAATAGATTTTACCAATATTTATTTGGCAGGAAGTTTACTCTAATTGTCGACAACAAACCTTTACAAACTATTTTCCATCCCAACAAGGCTTTACCTACTACATCAGCCACTCGACTTCTTCGGTATGCCGCATTTTTGAGTAATTTCAATTATCATGTGCAGCACCGGAAATCAGAGCAACATGCAAACGCCGATTACTTATCAAGAACTCCACTTCATACGATAATCGAAAGTGTATCAGAAGATGATCAAATGTTGGAACATACGATTAATTCTGTGTCATTTAGGACCGTGACTCATTCTGTAATTGTAGAAGAGACTAATAAGGATCCAGACTTGGCAAGGCTTAAACGGGACTTAATCAGTGGCAAAGATCGTTCGACAGACTTTCATTTATACAAAGGTATAATATTTCGAGGGCAACGAGTAGTAATACCTAAACAAATCCAGCACGAAGTGTTACAAGAGTTGCATGATACACATATTGGCATTGTTAAGATGAAAGCATTAGCAAGAAGATTTTGATTTTGACATAGAGCATACAGTGAGAAACTGTAAGGCCTGTTGTGATATCAAGAATAACTCCGAAAAGGCTTCTCTTCATGTTTGGGAAGTTACAGAGAAAAACTGGCAGCGTGTTCATATGGATTATGCCGGGCCCTTTAAGGGGCATCATTTTTTAGTTTTGGTGGATACTAAATCTAAGTGGCCGAAAATAAAATGATCAACAGCTCTCCTTCCACTGGATCTACAATAACGATGCTCCGAGAAATATTTTCTCGGAATGGCCTTCCAGAGATTTTGGTGAGTGACAACGCTTCAATATTTACTTCTGGAGAGTTTATAGATTTTTGTATAAGAAATGGCATTAAGCAAAGATTTATAGTTCCTGGCCACCCGGCGACGAATGGGCAAGCGGAGCGATATGTTCAGATCCTAAAACAAAGGTTAAAATCGTTGGAGGAAGAAAAGGAATCATTGAGTCTGAAACTACATTCAATATTGTTTAGGTTCCGGGCTACACCTTTAGCTTGCGGAGCAACTCCTGCTGAAAAGTTTATGGGTTGGAATATTCACACCAAGCTAAACCTTATCTTTCCCCCTTCCTCAGATAAGAACAAGGTTCAACAACCAGCATGTAAATCATTAAGGATTGGTGAGAGAGTACAAGTAAGAAATTATTCAGCTTCAAATTTCTGGCTATATGGAACTGTTGTTGAGAAACTTGGCAAAATCCATTATTTAATTGAATTAGATAAAGGGTACATAGTAAAACGTCATCTTGATCAAATTAGTAAATTTGAAGTAGATATTGAACTTAGGAAATTACAGGAAAACCTACTTCATTTCCAAAATTTTGCTAGGAGAGAACAACCTGACTTCAAAAGTAACTTCACACCTAACGAAATTACAAGCAATTCATCCAAGAATACCGTCTCAAGAAGTTAATGTTAAAGTTGAAGTACCAAAAGAAGTGGATTGTCATGATCACCTGGAGCCGGATGAACGCCAAGTTTTCCAATCACCAGAAAGAAACCCTCCACAAGCTCCCCAACTGAGACGGTCAGATAGGCCTAGACGCCCAGTTATAAAATTGGACTTATAGAGAAAATAATATGTGTGGGAGAATTGTTGTATATTTAGTTGTTAATAATCATCTGGTTGTTTTTGGAATATTATTGTTTTGTGTTGTCATGGTGGCAATTTTGTAAATAAGTGATAGAATGATTAAAAACTAGAAAAATGTTGTTCGAATTCAGTTAGTATTTAATACTACTAAAGTGATAAATAATCCCCCTTTCATATACTAATTTACATATACAAAGTCCCATTAGTATGGGATTTTGTATATGTCTATTAAGTCCATTATGTCCGTTATGGGATTTTAATAATGTCCATTAAGTACCTTTATACTTTGAAGGAAAATATATCTTTTGAGAAAATGAATATTTCTTGCATTAATTTTTGCCAATGTAAACTAGATTATTTTTTGGAAAAACGATTTTCTTTTAGTGAGAGCAATTCAGACTTTATTGTTATTATTATATAGGGTGTTAGTGAACTCTCTTTAAATAAATTGTAGGTGGTTTTTTAATTAGCATAATACGTGTTGGTATATATACAATACAAGTAAACGTCACACAACACAAATTTATTACAATATAAGCACAAAATGTATAAATATATTACAATACAAGTACAAAAAGCACAAATATTATGGTGATCGATTTCTTTCACCATAATTCAGGATGGGTACTGGCCCACCTATCCTAACATACACTTGCAGTTGTACTGACCCACCCATCCTACCATACACTAGCAGAGGTACTGGCCCAGCAATCCTACCATACACTTGCAGTGGTACTGATCCACCCATCCTACCATACACTAGCAGAGGTACTGGCCCACTCATCCTACCATATACTAGCAGAGGTACTGGCCCACCCATCCTACCATACACTAGCAGAGGTACTGGCCCACCCACCCTCCCATACACGTGCAGTGGTATTGGCCCACCCACCCTCCCATACACGTGCAGTGATATTTATCGGCCCAATCACTGTCCCTGTCCCGTACACTTGCAGTGGTATTGACTTGGATAGTGGTATATCCAGAGGGACCAGACGATTGTTTCTTTTGTGAATCCCTCTGGTCTGAGGAAGGTGAGGGTGGTTCACCGAAATCGATCACCAAATATTTGTGCTTTTTGTACTTGTATTGTAATATATTTGTACATTTTGTGCTTATATTGTAATAAATTTGCGTTGTGTGACATTTACTTGAATTGTATAAATTATAAAGAGAAATTGTAAATGAAAATAAAAAATCCCTTTATTGAAGGGGTGAAGCTAGGACTTTGTAAGTATAAACACTTAACTCCATAGTTGATAGAGTTCTTCAAATAATAAGGTTAACGTACCTTTGTCGTCTTCAGCTACAAAATCCAATTTATTGGACTACCAGTTTCAGAGTAAGAACTCCATGTTCACATCTATTGTACGTTGTCAAAACAGTCATATTAAAAACATTATACAAACATTACATATTTGCAAAAATAAAAATAATAAAACACATGATAACATTGCCGGTTGGTATGATGGTTAGATCCAGATTAAGCGTGCAGCTGGAACGATGTTATCCAATGCTTACTTGACTTTGAACAATTTTATTTCTATCTGGTCGTCTGTCTTCTTTCATCGGTTGATTCAAATTTGTAATCCGATGAGTTAAAATATTTGTAGAGAATTTAAATTTTTTATTAAGCACAGTAGTTGGGTTGCTCTTTATGGCTTTATATATTTCATAACTCTCTAGAGTATTCCTTGTCGCACCTTTATTACATTTATGGAGAATATCTAGGTTGGTGTCAATGTCCTTAATGTTATGATTGTTGTTAACTAAATGTTCAGCAAAACGAGATGTTTGAGGCTTATTAACGTTCTTGGGTAGGTGTTCATTGAAACGCTTTGTGAAAGAATGGCCTGTCTGTCCTATATAAATACTCGGACAATTTGAACATTTGATTTTATATACGCCAGTGGTATCTAAGGCAATAGGATTTGGTTTATTTCGGACATTTTATAGTTTTCCTATTCTATTAGATGTTTTACAAGATAAAGTGACATTTTCTTTTTTTTGTTGTGATTTCAAAGTGAAATATAAATTTTCACCATATTCTATTGATGTGTACTTTTGCTTGGGTTTTTCTGAAGGAGCGAGAACTTTTTTATTTATAAATTTACTAACTAGGTCATCAACCATTTTTATGTCATAACCATTATGCACCGCTATGTATTTTATAATATTTAACTCTTTGGCATAATCGTCTGTGGTAAGTGGAACTTTCAATAATCTGTAAACCGTACTTCTGTATGTTGATAATTTATGTGAATAAGGATGGTATGACGAGGCATGGATTGTATGGTCGGTGGCTGTTGGCTTTCTGTATATGGAGTATGTAATGGTTTTATTATGTTTCTTTAAGGTAAGGTCAAGGAAGTTTAAACTATTGTTATCTTCAGTTTCAATGGTGAATTTTAAGTTTTGTGAAAAGTCATTAAGCTTTTTATTGAATAGGTCTAGTTGCCTTTTATTTCCTTTAAAAATGACTATTGTATCATCTACATAGCAGCGGTAAAGTGAAATATTATTCAAAAACTTGTTATTCTCAGAAAAAATATGTTTATTCTCAAAGTCGTTCAGATAGATTTCAGATAAGATACTTGAGAGTGGGGATCCCATGGCCAGACCATTGTTTTGAAAGTAGTATTTATTACCAAATTGAAAATAATTCTGGTTCAAAACTATTTCTAGTAGATTTATCATTTCATATATGGCACCATGGCTTAGTTTGGAGTTGGAAAGCAAACTTCTTTTGGTTATTTCTAATGTCAAAGCTATTGGTACATTTGTATATAGGTTGGTGATATCAAATGATGCCAAGGTTCGTTATTCAGGAGGCTTTAGAAATGAATAAAATAAGAGTTCTTCAGTACTGAGATACTGTTCCCATTTATTATTTATTCAATTAAATCAAATTATATCCTAAATGCTACTATAGATTTTTATAATTTTGCTAGATTTGCTAATTACTATAGATAGTTAGTATAGTTTAGGTTGTGATGCTTGCAACCCTGAAAATATAATTAACGAACAAGTTAATTATATTTTTATAACCCACCCGCCTACCTACACATCTTAATTTTCTTTTTTGTTAAATCCTTGGATCAAGACAAAGAAAAAACACCGTACAACCATATGTCTAAAATGTCTAGATTTCTGTCTGTCGGTCTGTATGTGTTTTTTTACAAATTTCATTATAACTCAAGATCTATTTAAATAAGAAACTTCAAATTTGGGCCTTATGTGTACCATTGTAGGTAAAATGAAAATTTAGAATGTCTTTGCTGTAACTAAAGCAGTTTCAAGATGTAGAGTTTAAAGACAAATCCAAAGATACTTTGTTTGCTAAAATTAAATAATAAATAGCTGAGTAATCAATTTTGTAAACATTATTAATTATGGTACAAAACAAATACTAAACATTACGTATAATTTTATTGGTTATTTATTTCAAAAAAAGAATATGTTATCTAGATTAAACTTATAAGTAACTAATACACTAACTGATAATACTGTACAATAAGGTACATCTAAAACTCCATGTGTAAGACAACGTATAAATTTTAACTTTTAATATAAATCCATCAACATTCAATCAATTAACAGCTGACACTTAACTCATTTTAATAAGGCTAATAATGTGTGCAGTTATTTTATAATCTTCTAAAATTTACATGTTAGTAGTGTTCTTTGTATTTTGTTTACCTTCTTACATTTGTTTTTGTTTTCCGATTTGTATTGTTGCAAACAAATCATTAGCCTTATTAAAATAAGTAGGCCTAAGTGCCAGCTGTTTATTTCTTAAATAGAAGATTTAAATTGAAAGTTAAAATTTATATTTTGTCTTACACATGGAGTTTTAGATGTACTTTATTGTACAGTATTATCAGTTATTGTTATTAGTTACTTATTAGCTTATTCTACATAGCATATTCTTTTTTTAAATAAATAACCAATAAAGTGATAATGTTTAGTATTTGTTTTTTACCATAATTATTAATATTTACAAAAATGATTACTCCGATATTTATCATTCGATTTTATGATATAAAGTATCGTTGGATTTGTCTTTAAACCCTACATGTTTTATCTTCCGACAACAATTGTTGTATGCATTACTGTTTTCATGAAATGTTACATTACTTATTTATTTATTTTTATTTATTTATTCATAAGACGCCGATCGTCAAGATATGGGCGAATATGGATTTCGAATGAGTGTGATGAGTGTAGATGAGCGAATGTAATCATTGTTACAAACTAAGGCCGACTATTCCTTAGAAAGTTTCATTAATTAATAGCCCAATGACAAATGAACAGCCGGTGGTTATCAGCTGATCCTTCTCAAAATGTATTATGACTCTGATTGGGATCGAACTGACAACCTTTAGCTCATGAAGCTGGGATTGAACCAACTACGCTACCGACCAATTACAACTTTTAAATTGGCACCATCTTGAAACGGCATTAGTCAGAGCAAAGAAATTTTAAACATTCGTTTTACCTACAACGGTACACATAAGGCCCAAATTTTAAGTTTCTTATTTAAATACATCTTGACTTATAAAGACATTTTTAAAAACGCATACCGACCAACAGACAGAAATCAAAACATTTTAGACACATGGTTGTATGTTGTTTTTTGTTTGTCTTGACCCAAGGAACATACCTACAATTTATTTAAAGAGAGTTCACTAACACCCCGTATATTTGTAAATACCTTATTCAACCCAGCCATATCGATAAATGTGTCTTGAGGGGAGTCTTAAGAGTTTAGATTCTGGAATTCTATGGAGAAATATCAATTTCCAGGTGGGCAGATATGAAAAAATGAACCTGAAATTTCCCGACATTGATCCAGCTCAAGACAATTCCAGCTGCGATCAGTAGCGAACTCTGGTAACGAACGCTGGACCTAATGGTGTCTGGGCTCAATGTGCTAACCAAAAATCCCCAAGCCAAAACGACGTCCTTATGGAGCCATTCGTGGGTTATTATTGTTGTGTATTTTAATGTATTTCCATGGATTTGGCCATAAAAGTGTTGAGTGTATCCTCCAATAAGTGTTAATAGGCATGAGTGTAAGGCCTGTTATAAATCGTTAATTGACACTTGCTTATCAGCTCTAGGCCTAATCCTTCGGTATCTTACTGAAATGTTATCAACTATTCATTAAGTTCAGCAATTATTTCTACTAATATGATTGATAAATAAGGTATGGCATTATAAGTACTTATAAGAAAGAGAAAATAAGGTACTTATCATTGTGGTTTTTGAATAAAGACGTTGCATGTATGGTGGTGGATTGATCGCATTCAACTTGAATTCTGAACAGTGAAAAGAACATGGAGTATGTAATTGAAAATGAAAGAAAAAAATAATTGTATGTAATTTTACGTTAAGTACAAAAATGGATAACCATGCACGGTGTTAAAATTATTTTTTTACCATCCTGAATATATTATACTTTATATTTATTACAGGCAAGTGCCCATTATATGTTACATAACTACTCATTTATACAATAAAGTTGTATATTGAAAGATGTATTTTTTGATACTTCATAAGCAATGCAGTATAAAGAGCGCCTTGTGCATTATTGAACGAGATACTTCGAATATTAGTTAGATATTTTAAACATTTTGTAAGTTCGGACATTTTATAAACAGTTTTAAAGCCAACTTTTGGAAAAAAAGCATTAAGATGCTAATGAACTTGTGTATAAAATATATTTAACATTTCACTACAAAAGTCGACATTTCATTATAGTAATCATAGTTTCCTAACAATATTAAATTCTCATGAGGATACTTAGGGAGTAAAATTACTTTATTTGCTTCTTTTTTAATTTAAATAAAAATTGTTTTTAAAGAATTCAGCAAGCTTCCTTCATTAATTAAATGTCACTGACAACACATTATTATAATTTTAGGTACCAAAGAGGTCTAAACACATTATTAAATTCTGAAGTAAATTTATTAAATTTTCTTTACATAATTACATTTAATGTATGATGTTGAAAATTAAAGAATTTCCTTCAAAGAAATAATACCTTAATTAAGTGTATAAGCAGGCTAATTAACGAAGACACCATGTTTCTTTGTAAACAGGGCTTCAGTTTGCAACCCTTTGCAGTTTTATTTTAAGTACAGTAACTTTACTTCAGTTAAGGATTGTCTGTTACGTCAGCTACTTACAGTCTACACTTTTATACATGCACTTTTTATACATGCAGAAGACTACAAAATCTTCTTAATTTTGGAGAATATAAAACAATACTAGGAAAATTATAACCTTTATTTGTATTCGGAGTGTCATACTCATTGAAGTGCCTTATAACTTTAGATATTTTTTCATTTTTCATAATGATATTTTGAAACAATATGAATCGTGACCAATATTAAAAATGGTCAGTAAATAAAAAAAAAAAAAAAAAAAAAAAAAAAAAAAATATTAAACTGTTAATACCAGTGGTCGAGTAGACATGCGCAAACTCCTAATACCAGTGGTCGAGTAAACCTGCGCAAACTGTTAATACCAGTGGTCGAGTAGACCTGCGCAAACTGTTAACACCAGTAGTCGAGTAGACCTGCGCAAACTCTTAACACCAGTGGTCGAGTAGACCTGCGCAAACTGTTAATACCAGTGGTCGAGTAGACCTGCGCAAACTGTTAATACCAGTGGTCGAGTAGACCTGCGCAAACCGTTAACACCAGTGGTCGAGTAGACCTGCGCAAACCGTTAACACCAGTGGTCGAGTAGACCTGCGCAAACTGTTAACACCAGTGGTCGAGTAGAGTAGTAGGAGGTTGGCAGGCCTGAGAGGCCCGGTGTACAGCTAAAGTTTATAAGTGCGTCTGTTTTCAATCGAAAAGTAAGTTTTATCCCAAGACCCTGGACTAAAAACGACTCCAAAGCTTTTTCATGTCTAAAATGCTAACAGTTTTCTAATTTCCTTGCAAATGTATACTTATTTTGACTAAATTAAACATTGTAACTAACAAGCCACTTTGAGGTTAGAACATGAAAGGTCCACAAGTGAGACAGTCCTTTTGAGTTTAATCTCGGAGTACTGTATTTAGCCAGTTCACAAGCAGCTTCCACATTGCCCGGCCGGAGATCAGCATCAACCGGCCGGCTGCCTCCGCCTAGCTGAAGAACTTTAGAACTCAGTGTCTGAGCCCGTACGATCGTATTTCTGCAATCATATTTTCCTTCCTGCATACGGGTTGGCATCATTTAAATTAAAGGCGCTAGCGCTAAGCAATAATTTCACATTATTTCTCTCATAAATAATTCTGCAAGCATGACGCTAGTACAAGCTCAATCTAAAGGAAAGGGTAAGCCGCATATAATCTTCCAAGATTACAAATATAGAGAAGGATATGTCTTAAAAAATAATAATGTAGTTTGGAGATGTTTAGCGAAGGACTGTCAAGCTAAAGTAATAACGAACCCGGAAAAAAATTTAGTTTTATATCATCGACAGGAACACTCGGGAAGACACCCTGTAACCATAAGATCCCTAATGAATAAAACAAATACCCCATCTTCGACACCTTCACCTAAGAGCACCACTTCGCGCAAATTTTCGGCATCTACCCCCATCCCCCAACCATCACCACCTTCCAGTTCACCACATGTGGAGTCACCACTACCGCAGACATCGCTGAGCAGCCAACCGGCCAGTACTCCTGAAGAAGTCTACACGGTTCAACAGGCGTCGATGTTGGCCAAAACACCTCAAACGGAAAATATGTTCAATGTCAATGAAGCACTTCGTGCTGAGAATGCCTCATTGAGGAAGGAAGTGGATGATCTACGTGAGCAGCTGGAAGCAGTAATAAATCATACAGTTGAATCTGATTCTAGACTAATGAAATTTACAGATCAGATTTTCTTAACAAAAAACTCGGTGGGCACAAACACTGAGTCGCCATCCCTACCACCCTCCTCTTCACCTTGCCCACCACTATGCCAGAACATGACGAAAGCAGCAGCTGAAACGACGCAACTTGAAGAGGAATTACGGCGCCTGAAGCAACCGTGCGTGCAGTGTGAAATCTATAAAGAAGAAGTTGCAAACATGATAAGTAGCATACGAACACTTGAAATGAACAACAAAAATTTTCGTAAAATCTGCCAGTCTCCCTCGATTCCGACACAAAACAGTTTCGAAATTCTATCGTCAATTGAAGAAGAAGTTCAAGACGTGGCAGATGACCTAAAACGTAGTCGTAGTGAGTTAACCACTGTCTCAAGACGAAGAAAGGAAAAGAAAAACCATCCGCCTGAAAGATTTACAGTTACTAAGAGAAATGAAGCCAGGCGAGTGAGGAATAGTAAACCAACGCATAGTAGGCAAAGACTTCTGTTAAACCACAGAGTGACAATAATTGGAGACAGCCACTCAAGAAACCTCGCCGCCCTAGTCGGGGAACAATTGCAGTCAAGCGCAACAGTGAATGGGGTTTGCAAGCCCGGCGCTGGACTCCTGGAGATCGCGCGGTCGATATCGCCATCCGCTCCTGCCGACCACTGCTACGTCCTCATGGCTGGCACCAACGACGTGGACAGTGGAGCGCCGGAGGTGATTTTCAGGAACCTGGAAAAGATACTCAAAGACTGCATTGCAACCTCTAGAGTGCTGGTGGCGACTCTCCCACGTCGCCACGACGTAGCTCCCAGTGATATCAAACATAAACAGAAATCCCTGATCAACTCGTATATCAGGGAGCTATGCTGCCGCTACGAGAAAGTGGAGGTTATCGACACGGACTTGATACGCCGATGCCACTATACCTCACATGGCATGCACCTACGGCAAAGCGGCAAACAGTTCCTGACACAGCTCATCGTGGGAAGGCTCTACGGATCCCCGTGCATGCCGTCAAGGACAGCCAATTTAGCGTGGAAGGAGTCTGCGGCCGTGAGCCCTGCTGATGCTACGCCGGAGAAGAGCCAGAGTCAGAGGCAGAGTTGCAGGTTGTCGCCAGGGCCTGCTACCTACGCCGAAGCCACGAGCAGCCAAAACCATACAGTTTTTTTAGTAAACGAGTCCCTCATCTCGGGCCAGGGGTGACTCGCCAAGTAGAACCCCCGCCTCAGAAAAACAAAATAAAACCTGATTTTCACAAAAAGGGACTAGCCGTTATCCACCAAAATGCTCAAATCGCGACCAACAAAGAAGACGAACTGTCGCTCTTATGTGACGAGCTAGCCCCAGATGTGCTGGTAGTGAGTGAGATCGGCTTCGACCAAACCACTATCAGCCAATTCAAAATTCAAAATTACAACCTGGAAAACTCTTTTTGTCGAAAAATCCATAAAGGTGGAGGCATAGCAATCTTTGCTAAACCAAATTTAAGCTGTGAGCCATGGGACATCCCCTTGGCCACAGAAATGGATTTAGAATTAATCGCGTTGAAGGTAAAACTCAAAAATTCAATTTTGCACATCATTGGCATCTATCGATCTCCAAACGGCTCAGTTGAAAATTGTTTTCATCAATTCGAAATTTTACTCAGTGATTTGACAAGAAAACAACTAAAATTCATCATTCTAGGTGATTTTAACATTAATGTGCTGGACCATGCTGATCACGTAACTAAACGGCTAAAAGACTGCCTAGCATCTTTCGATTTAACTTGGGCCGTAAACTCACCCACCAGAGTAACTCGAACATCAAGCACTGCCATCGATAATGTAATCACAAATTGCTCAAATTTTCAAGTGTCTATAGTTAAAACCGAAATTTCAGACCATGACGCGCAGGAAGTCATTATCAGAGATTGCCTGCCGGAGACTCAGCCGCACCTCACAAGCGTAGGACGAAAGCTTAGCCCAAACAATATATCTCTCCTTAAGCGCCATTTGGCTGATGAGAAGTGGGACTTTTCACACATCATAACTGCTGAGGATAGATTTAGCCATTTCAACGACACCTTCCTGTTTTTATTAAATTTGACGTGTCCTGTGACAACAAAAAATCACCGATCAAATAAAAAACAAATTTCATGGATAACTCCTGGCATTCTGGTTTCGAGGGAGAGGGTAAAATTTCTCTCTCAAATTGCCAAGAACTGCCGGGATGAAATTTTTTTAGCTTATTTTAGGCGATATAAAAGCACGTACAGAAAGGTGATTAAAGCAGCCAAGGCGTACGAAGTCACGGAATCACTTAGAAACGCGACCAATATTTCAAAAACAGCTTGGAAAATCATCAACCGCAAACCTGATTTTCCTACAACAAAAGAAATTCAATTAAGTACGGAAAATGGGCTCATTGGCGACCCTTTACGGGTGGCTAATGAGTTTAATACCTTTTTCACTTCAGTTGCAGAAAGGGGTAAAGCTCAAACGAGAAACCATGCAATACCAGTTTGTGCTCGGTCTCCGGCTGATTCGATGGTATTGGCGCCTGTCATGGAGCAAGATGTTGCCCGCGTCATTTCTCTTCTGCCGTCCAAAAAAACTAACGATTTAAATTTCTTGTCAACGTGGCTAGTCAAACAGTGTGCGCAGCACCTAATATGCCCGCTGACTGAAATAATAAATGCCTCCTTCATGGAGGGAATTTTTCCTTCTCAATTAAAATTAGCACAGGTGATTCCGATCTTCAAAAAGGATGATCCTCAATTAATCAATAATTACCGTCCAATTGCAATCCTTCCGGTGTTCAGCAAGATTTTTGAAAAAATCTTTTTTGACCAGTTGAATCTTTTCTTGGACAAGCACAACTTACTGTCTAACGACCAATTTGGTTTTAGGACAGGCAAGTCGACAGTCGATGCAGTGGTGAGCCTTGTGGACAAAATTGTGGAGGGCTTGGAAGGTCGTGACAATACTCTAAGTATCTTTCTAGACCTCTCCAAAGCCTTCGATTGCGTAGAGCATGACATTCTCTTACGGAAAATGGAAGTTTATGGTATTCGCGGAGTGCCACTACAGTGGCTATCCTCATACCTAACCAATAGAGTACAATGCGTGCAAGTCAACCGCAACCTTTCCTCTAAATTGCAACTGAGATACGGCGTCCCTCAGGGATCAATTCTCAGCCCTCTCCTTTTCTTGGTCTACGTTAACGATACTGGTTTGTCACTACAGCACGGGAAACTAGTGCAGTATGCTGACGACACGACTCTCCTGCTCAAATCAAAGTCGAAAGAAATTCTGGAATTACACGCGTACGAAGATCTAAACAGATGCATCCAACATTTTGAACAAATAAACCTTCGGAGCAATGCCTCAAAATCAAACTTCATAAATTTTTGCCTCAGAACCAGGGACTCGGACGATAACCCAGTAGTATTGCTGGACGACATCGCACTTGAGGAGGCTGTTTCGGTGAGGTTTTTGGGAATCCACCTAAATAAGAGGTTGTCATGGATTTCCCACGTAGACAGTGTTTGCTCAAGAGTATCTTCCGGAATTTTTGCATTGCGAAGGCTTTCAAAATACTGTCCAACCCAAATTTTAGTGACGGCCTACTACGGCCTGATCTTTCCACATCTTTCCTATGGCATCGCCCTTTGGGGTGGATGCTCAAAGAAGGATCTTTTGAGAGTATTCCGGCTGCAAAAAAGAGCAGTTCGTTTGATACTTAAGCTAAAGCAGAGAGAGCCGTGTAAGCCAGGTTTCATCGAACTGGGGCTGTTAACCCTACCCTGCCTCTACATATTAGAAGCAGCAATGTTTTGTCTGTCCAAATGCAGCCTCACACGGGGCAGCGACTTACATACCCACAACACCAGAGGCAGGGATAACATTCGTACTGGACAACACAGAACGAATGTTTACGAACGCCTGCCTTCACAGGCAGGGGCCGTGTTTGTTAATGAACTCCCAGACGAAATTAAACATGCTCCTACTGCGCAGGCCTGCAAGGCTAGATTAAAGCGCCACCTTGTGTCTCGAGCTTACTACTCAGTGGGTGAATATCTTTCCAGTCGTTAGAGGCGAGCTTACTCTTGGCCCACAGATTGATTCAGCTGTGTGAAGGGAGGGAAGATCATGATTGGTTAATTGCATAAATGAGTGGGTGAATGAGGTAAACAACCTGTATGTTTGAAAGAGGTATGAATGTGTTTTGCATGTCACAATGTTAAATTATTATAAATTATTATTATTATTATAAATTATTGACTCATTGTATATAACATTGTTGTTATCGATGCAATAAAGATATATTATTATTATTATTATTATTATTACCTGCACAAACTGTTAACATCAGTGGTCGAGTAGACCTGCGCAAACTGTTAACACCACTGGTCGAGTAGACCTGCGCAAACTGTTAACACCAGTGGTCGAGTAGACCTGCGCAAACTGTTAACACCAGTGGTCGAGTAGACCTGCGCAAACTGTTAACACCAGTGGTCGAGTAGACCTGCGCAAACTGTTAACACCAGTGTTCGAGTAGACCTGCGCAAACTGTTAACACCAGTGGTCGAGTAGACCTGCGCTAACTGTTAACACCAGTGGTCGAGTAGACCTGCACAAACCGTTAATACCAGTGGTTTAGTAGACCTGCGCAAACTGTTACTACCAGTGGTTGAATAGACCTGCGCAAACTATTAATACAAGTGGTTGAATAGACCTGCGCAAACTGTTAATACCAGTGGTTGAATATACCTGTGCAAACTGTTAATACCAGTGGTTGAATAGACCTGCGCAAACCGTTAATACCAGTGGTTGAATAGACCTGCGCAAACTGTTAATACCAGTGGTTGAATAGACCTGCGCAAACTGTTAATACCAGTGGTTGAATAGACCTGCGCAAACTGTTAATACCAGTGGTTGAATAGACCTGCGCAAACTGTTAACACCAGTGGTTAAATAGACCTGCACAAACCGTTCATACCAGTGGTTGAGTAGACCTGCGCAAACTGTTAATACCAGTGGTTGAATAGACATGCACAAACCGTTAATACCAGTGGTTGAGTAGACCTGCGCAAACTGTTAATACCAGTGGTTGAATAGACCTGCGCAAACTTTTAATACCAGTGGTTGAATAGACCTGCGCAAACTGTTAATACCAGTGGTTGAATAGACCTGCGCAAACTGTTAATACCAGTGGTTGAATAGACCTGCGCAAACTGTTAATACCAGTGGTTGAATAGACCTGCGCAAACTGTTAATACCAGTGATTGAATAGACCTGCGCAAACTGTTAATACCAGTGGTTGAATAGACCTGCGCAAACTGTTAACACCAGTGGTCGAGTAGACCTGCGCAAACTGTTAATACCAGTGGTTGAATAGACCTGCGCAAACTGTTAATACCAGTGGTTGAATAGACCTGCGCAAACTGTTAACACCAGTGGTCGAGTAGACCTGCGCACACTGTTAATACCAGTGGTTGAATAGACCTGCGCAAACTGTTAATACCAGTGGTTGAATAGACCTGCGCAAACTGTTAATACCAGTGGTTGAATAGACCTGCGCAAACTATTAATACCAGTTGTTGAATAGACCTGCGCAAACTGTTAATACCAGTGGTTGAATAGACCTGCGCAAACTGTTAATACCAGTGGTTGAATAGACCTGCGCAAACTGTTAATACCAGTGGTTGAAGAGACCTGCGCAAACTGTTAACACCAGTGGTCGAGTAGACCGGCACAAACCGTTAATACCAGTGGTTGAGTTGACCTGCGCAAACTGTTAATACCCAGTGGTTAAGTAGACCTGCACAAACTGTTAATACCAGCAGTCGAGAAGACCTATAATAATAATAATAATATATATCTTTATTGCATCGATAACAATAATGTTACATACAATGATTCCATTTTTTACAATGTCGAATACTGTGACATGCAAAACACATTCATACCTCTTTCGGACATACAGGTTGTTTACCTCATTCACCCACTCATTTATACAATTAACCTATCATGATCTTCCTTCCCTTCACTCAGCTGAATCATTCTCTGGGCAAAGAGTAAGCTCGGCTCTAACGACTGGAAAGATATTCACCCACAGAGTAGTAAGCTCGAGACACAAGGTGGCGCTTTAACCTTGCCTTGCAGGCCTGCGCAGTAGGAGCTTGTTTAATTTCGGCTGGGAGTTCATTAACAAACACAAAAAATGGAGGGCAAGCCCATTCGTTTTGTGTTGCCCAGTGCGAATGTTGTCCCTGCCTCTGGTGTTGTGGGTATGTATGTCACTGCCCCGTGTGAGGCTGCATTTGGGCAGAAAAAACATTGCTGCTTCTAATATGTAGAGGCAGGTTAGGGTTAACAGCCCCAGTTCGATGAAACCTGGCTTACACGGCTCTCTCTGCTTTAGCTTATGTATCAGAGAGAGCCGTGTAAGCCAGGTTTCATCGAACTGGGGCTGTTAACCCTAACCTGCCTCTACATATTAGAAGCAGCAATGTTTTTTCTGCTTCTTTTGATACATTTTGTATCAAATTGATACAGTTCGTTTGATACATAAGCTAAAGCAAACGAACTGCTCTTTTTGCAGCCGAAATACTCTCAAAAAATCCTTCTTTGAGCATCCACCCAAAGGGCGATGCCATAGGAAAGATGGGTAAAGATCAGGCCGTAGTATTAAGATATTAGATATAGATATTAAGATTTACAACAATTATTTGCTATTACATGATATTTGTTATAATCTAGTATCTCATTGATGTTTATACCATAGTATTTTCTGACGTAATGGTTCATAATTAGGTAGCAAAAGTAAGGTAAGCATGGATTGTAAATGTTTTTGTATTTCACCAAATATAATTATATTTTCAATACCAATTTTGTGCTAAGGATAGGCATTTGTAATGCTAGTGACCGCATTAACTATTTAGATACGTAACTCCTTTGTGTACACCACGTGGTTTTTTAACGGAAGCACCTTACTTAATTGGGTATCCTAGCCGTTGGTAGCGCTATTAGCACTAGTCTCGCTTGTCGCGATCCTACCAACAATCTTCGGCCCTCTATTACAACGTGTCCAGGGACAGGCCATTTTTATTGTCATTTAAAGTGGGAGCTCTCTACTTAGTCGGCTACTCTTGCCGTCGGAAGCACTCTCAGCACTAACCTCAAATCCTGCCAACAGTCTTCGGCACCTCTTACACCAACCTGTTTAGACGCAGGCCATTTTATTAAAATTAAAAAGCTCAATACATTTTGAAATGAAAAATGTCTTTATTTAACCAGGCGAAGTTGGGACTAGAAAGTCCCTTCTTCCACTTAACCTGATACAAAAATAATTAAAATTATAACAGTTTTGTTTTTAAATACAGTAATTGCAACTGAATAAAGTAACAATAACTATTATAATATATAAAAAAAACTATTTTAAAGTAAATAATATTAATAAACACAGTGAAATGATGTATGTAATTACAAGTATAAAATAAATTAACAGACTTAGAAATAAAAATAAGATTATGAAATTCCACTTACACCCTCACACACGCTCTCTTCAACTGGATCACACGCTCATTCACACATTTATTAACTTAATAGTAAATCATAAAACTAAAAGAAAAAAGAAAAAACTTACAAACCACATTCATACGTATCCTCCAGATGCCTGCCAAACACTACCGGCTATCATCGGACCCGCAGGAGAAAGTCTTTTACCTCCGCCCTGAAGCGATAACAGTTATCAATGTTCCTCATACCATCTGGAAGGGAATTCCACAGCCGGCAAGAATTTACGGTAAACGATTTATTAAATATTGAAGTTCTATGAGTAGGAATACAAAGAAGCGAAGCACCCCTGCGTGTTTCCCGGGCACTAACAAGAGACAAAAACTTGAAGTTATCATACAGATATTTAGGAGACTTCGTGTGCAATACCTTGTGTAAGAAAGAAATGGTGTGAAATTCATAGAGCCCCTTAATTTTTAGTAAAGAAAGTTGATCATAGAATTGGGTTACATGATCTCTTCTTGAAAGATGAAATATGAATCTGATGCAGTAATTTTGTGCACGTTGAAGTCTCTCAGAAAGCTCGGCAGACATGTCATTAATCACGACGTCACAATAATTAAAGTGAGTGAGAACTAGAGCCCTTACTAGCAACACTTTGACATTCAGTGGTAAGTAAAGTGCAAACCGTTTCAAACTGTGTATGCCTGCAAACACTCTGTTACAAATTTCAGTTACCTGTTCAGCCCATCCCAAGGTCCTAGTAATAGTGAGTCCAAGGTTACGTACTTTGTCGCTGTATTCAAGTGCATGGTTGTTCAGAATAAGTTTCGGGATGTCATTGAAGTTAAGTTTGTTAAGAAGTTTGCTGTAACCAATTATTATGACTTGGGTTTTATTTTCATTCAGTTTTAATCCATGGCGGAGGGCCCAAGAGCTAATAGCTTGTATATCGGAGTTCATAAGAAATACACATCTGACCAAGTCAGTAATTGAAAAGTGGTGATATATCTGCAAGTCATCTGCGTACAAGTGAAATTTAGAGTTTAAAATTACATTAATTATGTCATTGATATAAAGAGAGAAGAAAAGTGGCCCTAGCACTGTACCCTGAGGTACACCTCTAGTAACAGATCTCAAGTGTGAAGCATCATTACCAGCTTTCACACACTGTCTACGGTCAGATAGATATGACCTCACCCAGTCAACACAACCATCAGAAAATCCACTCCTCTTCAACTTAAGTAAGAGAAGAGGGTGAACAACGCAGTCGAAGGCCTTAGAAAAATCAAATAAAGTTAAGAGTGTCAATTGCCTACTGTCCATGGCACGACGAATATCGTCAGTTATTTTTAGAAGTGCAGATGTGGTACTGTGTTGTGGTCTGAATCCAGATTGATAATTGGACAGGATATTGTTACGTTCTATAAATGATGATAGCTGCTCATGTACTACTCTTTCAAGGCACTTGGACAATGCTGGGAGGATATTAATAGGTCTGAAATCAGAAGGTGACAGGGGAGAGGAGCATTTATGAAGTGGGCGTACAATAGCACTTTTCCAAATGTTTGGAAAAGTGGAAGACATGAGAGACCTATTAAAAATCAATGTAATTAATGGGAGTGTGACAGGCAAAGTATCTTTGATAAATTTAATAGGAATATTATCGGACCCGACTGCATTACTTGTAGTTCTCATGACTGCTCTACACACATCAGCCTCCGTTACAGATGAAAAGGAAAACTGCTCCTCAAAATGAGGTAAGGGCAATCTATGAAGTTGGTCGATGTAAGCAGGAACTCCTGACTGGTCCACTGGTATATTTACGAAAAAATCATTGATGGTATTGAGATCGATGTTGATAGATTTTTCAACCATGGGTTTACCAAGTCCCATTTCTTTGACTTTGGACCATAATTTTTTAGATGATTGGTGGAGACCAGAAAAGGATCTATAGTAGTACCTAGCTTTTGCATTACGTATTTGTTGTTGAGTACTATTTCTAAGACGTTTATAGGATAGCCAGTCCTCAGGTAACTTTGAGCGTTTCGCTCTTCTAAACGATAGATCTCTTGCTTTTTGAAGGCGTCGAATATCATCAGTAAGCCAAGGAGCAGGCTTCTTTGTAACTCTTTTCGTAATCAAAGGAGCATGCTTGTCATACAAGGTAGTTAAGATGTTATTAAATGCCTGTACCATATTATCAACGTCAGGGGAAAAAAGTACATCGTCCCACTGAGTTACATGCAAATCGAAAAGAAATTCTTCAAAATCTATGGCTTTATAATTTCTATGTTGAATATATTTGGGTTGTGATTTAGGAGGCTGAAGTTTGTAGGCACAGAAGATGAGATCATGCTTAGATAGGCCAGGAGCAGGGAGTTGTCCATGGTGTGCGACATGGGTGAGATCGTTAACGGCAATAATATCCAACCAGGTATCACCAGTCACAGTGTGGTGGGTGGGCTGAAGTGGTAATATTTTCATGTCACAGGAGTCAAACATAGTTGTCAAAAATGTTTTGTTGTAAGTAATTTGACCCACCAAATCGATATTGAAGTCTCCCATGACAATTACATGCCTGTGCCGAGCCATTAGGTCGAGAAGAATATGTTCAAAATCAGCTAAGTACCCTAGATTTGGTGCCCGGTAACAAATACCAACTAAAACGTGTATTCCATTTAGATTAACGTCAATAAACATAAACTCAGGTCTTCCTGGAATTAAAGTGTTAGAAGAAAATATAATTTTACAAGGGAGGTGAGACTTGACGTAAATTGCTACACCACCACCTCTTTTGTGAAGGCGGTCATTTCTAAATAAATTATAACCAAATAGCTCGACACTTTTGTCACTATACGAAGGCTTAAGCCAAGTCTCAGATATTAATATGATATCAAAAAGAGACGATTGAAATATTGTCTTGAATTCGTCAATATGACAGAAGAGGGATTGTGCATTAACGTGAGCTGCCTTGAGAGTATTTGAAAAAGGGGCGAGAGTTTGGCAGAGAAGTTGAGGCAGGGGGTGCGAGTGTGTCTGCAGGGCGGGAGGAGCGTCAGGTATCACGGCGGGCGAGTGAGATACCACGGGCACAACGCGACCGGCAGCGGACGGCACATTTTGGAGGAACCATTCACACTACAATCATACCAACAATCACACCATGACAAAAAAACTAAAAGATACTTATACATATTAAATATGGATATATAATAGGCCTACGTTTCCTAGATCGGCTCTGAGTCAACAAAAACATATGTAATTAAAGTTGGTTTGACTTCAAGTTGAAAATAAATGAATGTAATAGAGCTATACACAATTATCATTATGAATTTACTTTAAAATAACAATAAAAAGTGTAAAAAGACACTCAAAATGCTCAAGATTAATGCAGAAGTACGGGTTTCATACATTATACTTAAATTGGCATACGCTTTAATAAACAGTTAATAGGGGGGAAGTAATAATAATAATAATAAATAAATAAAAACTTACTATTATAAACCATACACACGCACACTCACACCATAAATACATCCTAACAACAACAGAGCCAGATAACCTACTAACAGAGTAATTTAGTTATATAATGGGTTGCAGTGATGTAAATACTGATCGAATGTGGATATAATAATTGTGCTAATATGCTGTTGAAAGTGGAACATTAAGAAGGTAATAGTTTGTCGTTAAATATACACAATTAATAATAATAGTAAAGAAAACTTTGTAAAAGTAAAAATAATAATAAATCAATGAAATTAAATGTGTAACTATTATTTAATGAAAAACATTTACTTTTCTTTAATTGAATTGACCTAAATAATAACGGAAAACATAGTAATTAATAATCAAATAGTAATAATAAATCAATAAAAATATATTTGTAACTAATATTTAAAGAAAACTTTGATGACGACTAAAGATTGAGCACATGAAGGTTTAATAAATAATAATTTTATATTTTTGTCTATGTATTTGAATACAAATTAGTTCATGATTATTTTAAATATCTTACGTCTTAGCAGCGGTAACAGGCAGGTCTTCCATTCGAGTAGCACTCCCCCGGCGGCCGTCCCCGTCGATCCACATCACCCGACCGTCTACAGTCCATGTGTTGCGGACTCCGAAGATGGTTGAAGCCCTCCGGAACACCTCCATTATTATTATTTTGTGGCTATAATAACTATTTGGGACAAAATAAATACATGTAAAACAAACTTTTATGTGAATAAGTTGATATTCATTTTTAATTTATAATATATGATTTAAAAAATGGAGGTATAATATACCAAACAATGAGTGCAACTTTGTTCTCCCCTCTAAAATTCTCCCATACTCTTCAGAGATTTTAGTATACCTCCTTTTGATGTCACACGCACAGTTAATCCCATAAGATTCTTGGTCTATACTACATGTAGCATACTGTATTAATAATGTATCTCGGCTTATCGGATTGGATAAAAAAATCGTGGTTTGCGTTTTTTATTTTAGGGGATTATTTATAATTTTGCTTATGGTAGCCTCGTCCAAAATCTGATATAGCTCATAAGATAGCTGATATAGTGGAGTGGCCGTAGCTAAGGGGCTAAGACGCTCCCGTGGTTCGGAAGTCACGTATAGCCGTTGGTCCTCAGGTTAAATGTTAGAGAGGACTTCTTAGCCCTAACTTCACCTAGTGAAATAAGACGAACTATAACTTTTAACGTTAACCTTTATGCATGGTGCTCAATAATCGACACAACTGACTGGTAAAACTAACACATAAGCCATTACTTGAATATAAATTAAACTTGTCAACTTTAATGTTCATAAACTTAATCTTATCAGCTGACTAAGTCTAATTGGCATTATGTTTACTTGTACAAACTGTCATTACTGACTGCTGATAGCTATTTGAGAGCTACATGAAATTATCACTGGTTTTCAAACGAATAAAACTTCAATCATCTATATACAATTTCAAGACGTTTCAAGGTTAAAGTTAATAATTATGTTACAAAATTATAAAACTCATCAAATTTTAAAGTACTTACTATTATAATTACAAACTATAGGTTATGTTTAAAAATATTATTTACTAAGTAAGTCATAGACATACTTACAAGTAATATATCATAGTCTGTTACCCCAGATATGTCATCAGCGAGGAAGCAAGCTGTGCATTGAATGTGCATTGCGCAAGTTATTTTTTAGTAAAAAAGAGTAACTCAACATTACAGAGCTTAATGAATCTTTTGATAATTTTAAACACTTTCATAATCTCTTAATCAATTTAGGATATTGTGAAACTAGTTTATATATTTCTTTTTAGCTTATACTTGAAATGATAATCCATTTTTTCATTTATATAGATTTAATACAGATTAAGTGACATATACATCTATTAACATCTTTTAACTGCTCTTGTCTCTCTTGCTGAGTTGTTGAAACTCGTCTTTGTATATTTTACTTTTGACGACTTCTTAGATGGACTTATGTATGCTGCCTCTTTTTATCGACCTAATAGAGAGTTTAAGAACAAAAATAAATGATAGATAATTTTTAAGTTTATAAATGTTAAAAAAAAATAAAAGGAATAATTAAGTATGGAGGCCAATTTTTATAGAATTAGTGATTGGCTGTTTCAAGAACTATTATGTTTGGTTTTGTAGATTTACCAATATCATTCTAGTTTATCGTCACACCATTCTATTTCCGGATAGTGGAAACATCTTCAATTATGAGAAAAAACCCTACAGAAAAAAATTAATTTAATTTTAGAGTGCTTGCTACACAGAACAAACACTCCACCAACCAGTTAAAGCTGACATACAATTTTGCAAAAGTTGGGAAATGTTCTTATAAATAAATGTATATATCTATTTTTATGTGTGTGTGTCTATTAGTTCTCATATTTTGTACATTATTGTTCAATGCTGTAACAATATTGAAACAAACTAATAGGCCTTGATATTAAAAAAACTACTTATTTTTTCCTCAAGATTTTAAAAACATTAAGAGATAAATTAGTTCTATCATAATATATTCACCTGCAACAAATTGATGAGCAATTTGCTATATTATTACTAATTATATCAGTTGCTTAACATAAAGGAAATCCTATTAATAGTATATTTGTAATCAGATTTACCACACCCATATATAATATAATCGGATTTATTTAAACTTCATCCATGTTTAAATTAGTCTGTTTTTTGCGAAACATACATGCATTTATATTGTATTTAGTTTTTAATGTATACTTTAATTTAGTTCTAGTGTTTGATTAAATACTAATTATTATTGGATTTAGATATGTTTTATTGCTTACTAAAATTGGACAAATTAGTAATTTCAAATAATTTATATTCTGTATACTGTATGAAAGTCTTATGAAATTCGTTCAAAACATCTTATTCTAGGTAAGTATTACTTAAAACCAATTAACACGTAGTTTTTGCTATAGAGATTACACAAACGTTGTGAGAAAATAAAAAATAATTTGTTTACTAAAGGAAGAGGAAAGGGAGCCTTATTTTAACCATACAGCTGGCCAATTGTTTTTTTTCATCCAAGCAGATATTTCAAAAGTAAAAATATTTATAAAAATAATCTCAAACAAATAACTTCGAGGCTCAATGTTCATTGGGAATAAGTGTGACCGATCCCTGCAGCCTTCACTTTCTCGCTATATTCGATTAATTTAGTCTCACTGTCATTAATATACTCTTATTGCTAATAAATACTTATATTTATACTCTGTGTACAATGACATGACTGTATTGGCTAATAAACTTCAGGTTTGTCAAAATTATTGTATTAGATTTGTTTTTAATTTAAAATATGATGATCATATCTCTCAATAATATATTCAAAATTCCATTCTTAAATTGGCCGACCTTAGATTATTAAAAATATCGATTATTTTGTTTTTAGTACTTAACGATGGGAATCTGAAATACCTCTCTCAAGATTTTCAGTATAACTCAAAAATGTGTGCAAAGGAGACACGCTCAGCCTCGTCAATATTACGTATTCCTCTTCATAGAACATCTTTCTACACAAATTCCTTTTCAGTAACTGCCTATAGAGAATGGATTAAACTTTCTCCATATTTAAAAAGATATGACACATATATGGGCTCTGTTCACAGTATCATTGAAAGCCTTCCTTTTTGAGCGGATGAGTCTGTGATGGTAGCTGGGGATGGGGTCTGGGATTAGGGTCGAACGAGTGTATGAGTGAGAGAATGGTAAAATATGTTAGTAGTTCATTTAATTTATATTATTTGCTTCTTTGTAATTTAATTATTATAATTTTTCTTTAGTTTAGTTCTGTATTTCCATGTTTTAGGCCTTTTATATTTACTATGTAACATAAAAGGGTTAACTGTAAGAGAGGACTTATTAGTCCTAAGTTCGCCAATTGTATAAAACACTTTTGTACAATAAAGCCATTATTATTATATTAATATATTTTCTAACGTTGCCAAATAGCTGTTTATATTAATACTAGTGTGATCGTGTTTATTTTTAATTTATGCAACTTGAGTTTGGTTTTTCTGCTTAAAATGCTCATTTATATATAATTTTGGTCAGATTACTCAATACGTGGCTAAAATTGTGTGTAAGTAATCAGTAAAAGCGAAACTTTAAGCTATCTTAGATGAACTTCAAGTTTAAGGTCTTAAGCACTCCTTATAAAACATTTTTACAATTTTCTTGTTTCATACCATCCGGAGGTAGATTATTATAACACATTAATAGAATTATTTTGAAGATGTTACTTAAAGATTTTATATAAATTTGGTACTGCAAGAGGGTACAGGCAAATCTTTTTATGTTTTGTAGCATATTTAAATGATCCATGGAAAGGTAAAGTTTTGTTTTTGTTGCAAATATCAAATAGCTTAATATATAAATGGCGAAGTGTTTAAAAATATTGTGGTTAAAAAAAGTGTTTTTATCATTAGAATTGAATTTTGATTTAAGTATAAGTTTTCACGCAACACTGTCTGTACAACAGTACATTTATACAATGTTACATATTGTAAAATGATTAAGGGATAAAAAACGGGAGTTACACAAAAGATTTTTAGCAGGCCTTGGAACGTTCTCCCATGACAACGTTGCATATATGTTCAAAATGTTACTATTGTTGGAAGATAGAAAGACATTGATAAACGTAAATTGATTATAGACCGAATAATTAGACTAAATACTTCACTTCTTCTTTTTTAAACTTGCTTTGGGAATTATTGTTATGGAATTTTCAATTTAAAACAGAGTGACAGTCCAAATAATATACTAATATTGTTTTGCGTATGGATATAATGTAACCAGATCATGAATTATATAAACTTATTATAAATTTCACATATATGTGATCTTCAAATAATTTGGTGGAATTAAATTATTTTTTAAGTTTGCAAGATATCTTTACACGGTTGTTAGCCAAATAGCGAGTAACACAACCTGAATCGTTGTGTTACTCATTATTTTAAGTTAATAATATTATCGAATACGTTTTTTAATACAACACTTTTGTAACAGATTAAGTTATAATTTTTATAACCTATTAATATGAAAATGAATTAAAATTAGAGTCCAATAATAAAACATTCTGGTTAGTTGAAATATTGATATTACTTAAAAAGTATTACATTAAAAACCTCCATATTTTACAAAACTGAATACTTATGTCTCTTTCGTTCTTACCTATAGCGATAGAATTAGAACAAGTACGGGAGTGTTATCAACTGTTTAAGCCCCAGTATTTACTGTATCTATGGTTTATTACAATTATCAGTTATCAGTTGATAAAAGGCCAACCCATAGTGTCATTGAACTTTCTGACAGTATCATTGGTTCAACAAGAATATGTATTCATTACTGTCAATAATAGGCGATATGCTCTGAACTCAGCCTCTGGTAACTGACATGGTGTCCGATCAATGGTTACCATCGACGTGGACACTACTAGAGAAGTCTGTGTTGACTTGTGGTCAATGGTCAGACGTGTATAACAAAGATAACTTATATCTGTTCAGTTTAAATTGTCTATTAGTCAAAATTCACATATCACAGTTTTTTTATGTGGTTCAGTTTGTACATATGGCTCCCTTTTTACTAATATTACTCATATTACCACTGTATGTGTACAACTTAAACATGGTTAAACTGTGGCTCTCCAGAAAGTTTATCCCATAAGAGAAGACTAATTATTTCCATGCCAGTAAATGAAATAGCTTTAATCTCCAGAGTAGTTCTTTATTATTTATTTTAATCGTAGTTACCAGAACTGCAAATTGTATTAGGCTGCAGAGATCATAATACGTGTGCTTTTCTTTGGAAAATTTCATCCTTAGAAAGTGTATGGATTTGCAATTTCGTTTATTAAGTTAAATTGTATTTTTTTATTAATTTATCATTTATTTTAGTAGTGATACAAGGAAAAAGACAGCAATTACTAGTAGTGTTTGTATTTTTTATACAATTATGTATTGTTTAATAAGATCATTCTACCTTCTATGTAGAGCTAGGAATATCTATCTACTAGTTAGGATTATTTCCTGTTAAACCTTTACCTGCAGCTATTTTATTTGCATGCCCGCAAGCTCATCTTAGTTCTGTCACATCATCCGATCAATGGTCGCCATCGACATAGACACTACTAAAGAAGTCTGAAAAATCTTTGTGGGGATACATTAAGGGCCCAAATGTTAGGTAGGGAAAATAACTGAGTATCAGCATTGTCATTAGCGGAAAATAAGACATAAACTATGTGGTTCGGATTCGTTGTAAAGCTTTAGGTTCCTTAGTTTTACTTGGGTGTTCGGATATTAACACTGGCTCCTTATAAAGTTCTACACATGTCACACTATTACTACATTATGTAATCATTCAAGATCTCCCTAAATTCACACAAAGCAGAGTTGGCGTCACATACATACATTTTGAGAAATTTCCTAAAAACACTTCGTTTTATTTATTCACACAAAGACCACTAACGTTACAACAAAATTTAAATAATAATTTATTTAGTATCTGGGTGGCATGTGCTATATTTTGTGATCATTTGATTCTCTAGTTCGTTCAATATAAATTAGGTTACGTAGTTAAGTGCTAAATAACTAGGCCAACTATCCTTATAGTTTTGTTAGTGACGTGCTTCTAAAATATGAACCCAGTCCACGATAAAGTGTCTACCAGTCAACCGCCGAGAGGACTTGAGTGTTCTCAGTACATATATTTCATAACTGTATACAATCCACCCATACACGTGTAGTGATAATAACCCACCCGCACACTCATACACGTACAGTGATATTGTCCCACCCACCGCCCATACACGTACAATGATATTGACCCACCCAACCACCCATTCACGTACAGTAGTATTGATCCACCCACCCACCCATACACTACAGTGGTATCAACTGACCAACAAGTCTGCCAAACAATTAAATTCAATATTACCGTACGGGGTATAGATTGGTACGTACTTTCCGTGTGGTTGGGGGTAGACTGTGGTTGAGAAGGTATGTCATCTCCTTTCTTTTCACACTATATCAAATTATACATTAAAATATATTTAAAAGGCAGTTTTAATATTACTACTTTAATACTCCTATATTTTTAGTACGTATACTTTAGAACTGTGATTTATGTATGACAGAGAAGGACGAAATAAGTAACTAGCTTCATAATATTTTAATACTAATCTCTCGGTTAAAGATTAATTATATTGATACAAAGTCAAAATCACGACTAATATTAAGTACACTGCAACTGTTTCTGTATATCGCCAACGTATTCTATCTCTATTGGTGACAGATAATTGGTGATAAGAGTGTTACCTCGGCGGCCACGGGTCGCGCGCACGCCACACTAGTGAGTTTGGTGTGTTGAAGTGAACAACTTTCCCGCTCGGCTTGTTGACTTTATACTCGGTTAGTATGACTGTCATTGAAACGTTCCTTCATTCCTACATTAATTCGGAAAAAGTGCTCTTATACAAGGGTAGTTTTTTCCATCAAGGCACTTCACAATTCACGATGTAAGCATAAATATATAACAATATTTTTAAATGACTTATTTAAAACATAACAATATTTTTAAAAGACTTCTTAAATGTTATAGTTTCAGAACTTTCGAAATATTAATCAATCAAAAGTAATTTCTTAACAAGTTTATATACTTAAATTTAGTAACATGCAAGTTCAGTTTTATAACGTGAGAAATACCATTAACGCAAAGAAGACCATATTAATCGTGGCTTTAATGCTTGTGCTAGTTTGGTACGTCGTTTTGACAAGGAACGACTTTTTAAAGCCGTCATGGTATTTCCAAGAACAGTTGACCGAGACGCGTGCAGTGCGGGAGCAATATAAGCGTGTCAATAATAATAACACGTCAACAGTCCATCCAGTAACTACAAATAGAACAATAATAAATCAGTCTAAAATATCAAGCTTTGAAGAAATCGTAGAATTAAAAAATATCAAAAAGTCATTGAACAATATATTTTTTATAGAGTCTACATGTGGTTTTAAGAATCGTTCCAGTGATGTTGGTGATTTTATCGTGAACAGACGTCAGTATTGTGCTTTGGAGTCCTCGTCCAGGACCAACCCTGACAGGAGAGTGTACATCCTGCACACTTGTCCACTGAAACCGGGGTTCATCCAGAGGGCTCCTCTGTTCGCCAGACACGTCCTGAACCGACCCAATGTACATGTAATCAGGTCAGTAACTCTGGATTGTTTCGCATGTGAAAGTATTAATTTAACATATTCATTAAATTAGTAAATGCATGTTTATACATAAACCTTTACATATCATTACGTACTGAGTTTGGGTTCATCCATAGCTCTACAAGACATTTTAAAGAAAGAAGTTTATCGTAATTTGGGATACTTTGCTCTGTTCTAATTTGTATTATTTGTAGTTTAACTATGCTAACGCTGAATACATTTTGAAAATAATTCTTGTTTCTGGTATTGCAGTACCATGCTACTGTGCTGAATAGGCCACCAAATATAAGGGTTGAAGTGGTGCTGAAACCGAATATTATTTACTATCGAGTATGTTGCCCTTTTACTATATTGATTGTTGGCAATATAAACAGATCTGTCTTTAGTAAACGTATCTCGTATTTTTTAAACATTCTGAAAAACAAATGTAAGATTTGACAAATTCATTGGGTGTAAACGTCCATAAACCCGGAAAGCAATTTTGCACATTATCGGGTCTGATTTGTATATGAAATATCTAAAAATGGATACATAATTTTAAAGGTTATATTTTAATTAATATCGTGATGTTTGCTTTGATTTGAATTACACTAATGAACAAAATTCGAAAAAAAAAAACGATAATTAAATGCAATTGATTTACGGTAGAAGTAGGCCTACATAATACCCAGGGTGCTTGAACTAAAAGAATCATAGGCTTACAAAATAACAAGTGTGCTTGAACTATAAGAATCATAGGCCTACACAGTAACCATGGTGGCTGAACTAAAAGAATCATAGGCCTACATAGTACCCAGGGTGCTTGAACTAAAAGAATCACAGGCCTACTAAATACCCAGAGTGCTTGAACTAAAAGAATCATAGGCCTACTAAATACCCAGGTTGCTTCAACTAACAGAATTATAGGCCTAATAAATACCAAGGGTGCTTCAACTATAAGGATCAAAGGCCTACACAATACCCAGTGTGCTTGAACTAAAAGAATCACAGGCATATTAAATACCCAGGGTGCTTGAACGAAAAGAATCACAGAGCTACACAATACCCAGGGTGCTTGAACTAAAAGAATCATAGGCCTACACAATACCCAGGGTGCTTAAACTAAAAGAATCATAGGCCTGTTAAATGCATTTTCACCTGCTGAGTCAGCCACAGACCTATTTAATACATTTTCATCTGCTGAGTTAGTGGAATACGTATTAAATTTATTTCAATGTGCTAAGTCATCCGGAGACATATTAAATGCATTTCTTGAGTTAGTGGGAGACGTGTTAAAGTTAGCCATCTGCTAAGTCAGCGAGATGCCCATTAAAAATGTATTTCAATCTCCTGCCAACTGGTGGCCTGTTAAATGCATTTTTAACTGCTGAGTCAGTCGTAGGCTAATTAAATTCATGTTATCCTGCTGAGACAGCTATAGGCCAATTGGATGCATTTTCATCTGTTGAGTCAGCGTGAAGCCTATTAAATACATTTTCACCTGCTGAGTCATGCGGCAGTGTTCTTATATTTTCTAAACACAGTGTTCACACTATTAATTACAGTTTAAGATACAATAGATTTAGAAGAATATTTTTGTCGTACTTCCTACCCCCATCTTAAATAAAAATCTCTCATTCTAAAGGTTGAATACTCCTGGGAAGGTAAAAAATGTTCAGCTTTTGCACTCATAAACAAGTTGGCGGCCCTTCATTTCCCAAAAGTGGTTGTAATGTATTTGGAATTGAAAAAAGTAGTTTTCTACATAGCACTGAAGTACTTGAGAAGCATTCTCAAAAATGTACATAAGTGTGCACTTAACAAATGTGCATCCTATATGTGAGTTGAGCTAAAAATGGGATATCGTACTAAAGTTACTAAATTGTTTTACTTAAAAAAACCTTATACCTCGTTTATGTTCAAGCAATTTTCAAAGATATATATAGATTTCCATGATATTCTAGAAACTTATGTATTTCAACAAAACAACCAGATTTGGAGCTATCGCATATGTAATATTTGAATTGGCTGCTGTTTTATAAAGTGTAATAATTGTAGGAGTATAAAATTGATTGAAAACAATTTTACTATAAATTAATATTAACAAATATCTGCAAATATTGTTATTTCATAGTCAACAAGTTTTTGGGATGGAGCTCTTTCAATTAAACATACAATATGGGAGCTAGCTAGTTAACAAACGGATTTTGGATTTATTTTTACAGGAACTATTTAGCTACTTTATTTTAACCCCTGGAACAACCTTCCGACAAGGAGTTAGTCAATGTATTCCAGAAACACACTCGTATATATGAGTGTGTGTGTTTAAAAATAATATTAACCATAATATTTTGTATGTTTAATATAAGCTAAAGTGGATTCCATGAAGCTTGTCACTATTCATAGTTCTTATTTCATAGCAATTTTCAGTTACTTTGGAGTTTGAATCAAAATCGTGCATTGTTTAATAGCCTACATGATACTAGCTTACATATTTATTATGTATTCACAAAGTGCTTCTCTAGTTTAGTTAAAATAAGGACATTAGTCAAATTAAATTAGTCATTCAATTAAAAGTACAGGGGAATGACTAGTTTATGGTAATGTTACGTAACATTACCAGTGGATGGATGTATTGATACTATGTAACCACAACATGCTAATAGATATTTTAAACCATTCTAGCATGCCACGTGACTACTTCACATTTAGCCCGATTTACATGTTTATGTGCAATTTACTCAAAATATCAAGCATTTCAGTAATTTAAAAATTAATTTGGATTTTGTATTGAAGCGTAATTGTAAATGAGTTATAGTACAACTGGAGTGTAGAGGTGGGACGGTGGTCAATAACGCTGTACGTGTAGAGGTGGGCTGGTGGGTCAATACTACTGTACGTATAGAGGTGGGCTGGTTAGTCAATACCACGGTACGTGTAGATGTGGGCTAGTTGGTCAATACCACGGTACGTGTAGAGGTGGGCTAGTTGGTCAATACCACGGTACGTGTAGAGGTGGGCTGGCGGGTCAATACCGCTGTACGTGTAGAGGTGGGCTGGTGGGTCAGTACTACTGTACGTGTAGAGGTGGGATGGTGGTCAATAACGCTGTACGTGTAGAGGTGGGCTGGTGGGTCAATACTACTGTACGTATAGAGGTGGGCTGGTTAGTCAATACCACGGTACGTGTAGAGGTGGGCTAGTTGATCAATACCACGGTACATGTAGAGGTGGGCTAGTTGGTCAATACCACGGTACGTGTAGAGGTGGGCTGGTAGGTCAATGTAAGTGAATACGTGGATGGGGTGTGGGCAATTAACTAAGCATTAAAAGCACATAACAAATATTCAATATATACTATAAGCTACAATAAATCCTATAAAATATGTTTATTAAACTGTATTAAACCTTTTGCCTAAAATATAGTATTCAAAAATGTTAAAAGGTGTTAAAAACATCTAAACTTGGGTCAAGTTCTCTTATTGAAAATGCATTTGTTAAATATGGAACACTATTTTAAATACATACCGCTCCCCCCCCAGTTCAATACAATATTTCCTTTATAATATCCGGCTAGTTATTTATTTACGAAAACTAATTGTCTTTACGTTACCAAAAATATACTGTAATTGCAGTATTTAAATGTTAAATTCCACAACGGGTTGCTATAACAATTGAATACTACTTTTAAATAATTGGTTTCTAGTGATTTATAATAATAAAATTAGTATTAATATTATTATTTAGATTTTATAATTAGAAGAATATCTAACTTCTGGTAAGGAGTGAAGTTTTTACTAACAAAACTTGTAAAGTATTATTATTATCTTTCCAAAGTGTTACTCAAGTATTAAGTAATCATCTGTATAACAGAATATGTAGTTTTCAGTGGTTTGAAGGTCAACAACAATTGTTATGTTAATAATACGTACTTGGTCTTAACAATGAATGGTATACGATGTTCTAATGTACTTTTCGTGCAATATTTTATTTACCTTGTGTTTTAGGTACGACATGAAGGAATTATTTGCAGACACACCAGTTGCGGATCTTATAGGAAAAGGATATATAAAAAACAGCAATTTTCCCATTGAGCATGCCGCTGATGTTCTGCGACTTGCTCTCCTATGGCGTTACGGGGGCATTTACTGTGACGTGGATGTAATTACCATCAGGTAATGGCATACGAAATAAATAATGCAGACATTTGTATGCCATTGACACATTTGTGTCTTCTACAGCCAATTTTCTTGAGGACTCATTTCCTCCTCTCCTTCTAAATTCTCACCCAATCATTAGCCTAACAAACCTAAATAATGAAAAATAATTAAATTTGAATAATAGAATACATTTTAATATTCACTCAAAAAGATGATTAAAAAATACATATCAGTGATAAATGATAGGAATTCATTTAGCATCTTAATTACAAATTGTATAAAAGAAAGGTGGAGCTGAGGTTACATAGGGAACATTCAGTTTTTTCACAAAAGATTACTCAAAAGTTCATTAATAAGAGGTAAAAACAGCCCCTCAACTTTTTCGTTTTTCCGTAAGAGTAACATTGGTATTAACGTAATATAATAACTTATTTCAAACAGCTCAAACAAAAAACATAAACAGGACACAATAATATTTTTTTAAAGGTAATGGCTATGAAATATTATATTATTGTATGCCCCTTAATAGACTTAGGAGGTTTTCTAGACTATAAAACTTGTTATCTAGGAGAATGGTAACAGAATGAGCTTTTGTTTTGATGTGATGGTTTAGAGAGAACTGCAGAGGGAAGTGTAGAGAATCACCCCGTAGCGAAGTAAGGGCTGTCGGCTAGTATACTAAAAAATTCGATGTAGTGTCTTACTATTTAAATCAGCTAATTTGGAGGTGTCTGTCTGAACCTCCGGGAATATTTATAAAAATATACTTAGTACTGATATTAACAAGATGGTATTATTTTGGGGCAAACATAAAAGCAACCATGTATTTCTGATGGAAAACATCCCAAAAGTTATCAACTTTGGAAAGAACACGAGTGGACTTTCCTAAACTTGAGATTTAGTGTACATGTGGGCGTATCCCCTTATATGTGAATTTAAGTTTAGTAACTCAAACATTTGAGGTATCGGCCACAAAACATAATACATAAAAAGATTTTAAAACACTTACTGTGATCTCAAGTGGGGTGTGTATCAAATTAACGGTCATGTTCTTCTGAATCAGAATATACTATTAAATCGTGGAAAAAATCTCTTTTATGGGCTCACTAATATATATATATATATATATATATATATATATATATATGTATATATATATATATATATATACGTTTATTTGTCCCGATAAATAAAGAACCACTTAGTATTGCTTTAAAATAACTAATTTAGGTATCAAACCGTTGGTTATCGTCAACTAAATCAAAAATGTACAGACACATTTTAAAAGATACATCATCTAGAGCTCACGGCTTCCAACACCCAGAACATTTTCCAATAACCAATAGATGTGTAATATTAAATGAACAGGTACAAATAGGTATCAAAATAAAGTAATTGTTCTCTTGATACCCAATTTACCATAAATTAAAAAAAAGGCCACGTTAATGGACTACACTGTCTCTAAAACAAAAATATTGATTCAAGAAACAAACAGGTTTAGTAATGAATTAAAATAGTCCACTGTGGTATCAAACTCTAGGCATTATTTTTATTCTCAATCGGAATGTACTGAATGTAGATGAAAGCTGAGATACTCAAGCGCTCCTACAAGCAAGAAATCTGGTAGGGCTAAGGCCAAGCTTGCAGAGAAATATCCACAACAAGGACTACTGAAAAATGTCTCTTGTGTATAGGTTGTGCTTCACCACAATAATATCAACCGAGATCTACAATTGGGGCTGCAGCAGAGATTACTGGTGAGGCCGTAGGCCAAGATCCACATATGAGTTTTCAGGTAGAGTTCCCTGTCAAAGCCGTAGGCCGATCTTCCCTATGAGGCAGCAGGCTGAGATCCGCAAATAGGACTACAGATAAGGCTCCCCCAAAAATTTTACTTGGTGAGGCAGGGCTCAAAACCTTGGTTTGGCCATAGGTACAGATTCCCAAGAGGCCAAAGGCCAAAAATAGGGCTCCATCGAAGGCCATAGACGGAGGCCTCTATGTGCTGTCATGTGCTGAGTTCTTCCACAATTATAAAGTACATAGGTCGTAGCACCAAACGAGTGAAGCTAGTAATCACATATATTCAATAGTAAACAATAAAAAAATAAAAATAAAATGAATTTGAAAGAAAAGATGACTATAATATTAAACTGTTGGCTTTTAACTATTAAAAATACATTTTCACTTCAAAATAAAAGAACGTTTTCATAATTAAATTCAATAAAAATATATTCTACACAGAATTTAGATTCATTATGCACAAGTAGAAGAGGTGTATGCAGATACCACAGACCTTCGATTACAACGAAAGGAAATAATAGATGACCTATGCAGGTTCTGCCATTTACGTGGACTGCTTTGGATTATATCAACTCAAGAAAACGTAAGTGATATAATCTTAATTATTATCTAAGTAAATTGAATAATATATGAGTAAGTGCAGTAAACATTTCGATCTATAATATGTGTTTGAATAAAATGCAATTTTGTTAAGAAAAAATTTGATTTAAATTAATATATTGTTTGTTTTATCTTGTTTATTATGTTTATTGAGTTGTATTAGAAAATTAAATACAAAACAAACTTTCTCCTATGGCAATTATTTCTGGACCATACAAAAACATACATTCTGGAACATTTTTGTAAAATACAGAACTACCCCTTAAAATAATGGATTTCTCGAAATTCTTAGTACCTAAACAAAAACTGGATTAGATAAAATAAATAAATCCATTCATTTGAATATTATAAATTTAAAAACATACCAGTAAATGTAATGTACATTTGTCTAGAGTTTATTCATTAAGGAATAAACTAATATTTTGAATAAAACACTTTAATACAATTTATTTATTTATATTCTTTGGAATTGTCAGGTCAGTAGAAGAGCTTGGGACGAATTTCTGTGGATTGGAGACTGATACTTCCATTGGCAATGCAGTTTTGGCTTTCGAACCCTCAGGATTAGGCCACACTTTGTTGACAACAGCCCTGAAGTACATAAACGATCACTTTGATGGTTCTACTTACACGACAAATGGCCCAGGTGTTGTTACTAACACCATACTTGAGGCCTGTCATGCTACGGTAATACTTTAACTCTCGTAGGACTATTTTATATCAGAATTAAGGATAGTAGAGCTAAGGATTGTTATATTTAGCAGTACTTATATTTGGTTTAACATCTGATTTAATATTTACAGTATATATAATGCATGGTTTTTTTGTCAAATACGTTCTATTAATCTAAAATTATATAAAAGCTGTTATGTATACTTGGAAAAAACTCAAAAAATCATATAAGACATTAGTAAAATAATAAATAAATAAGTCAAATAAAAATATAAATTGATATTATGTCGCAAAGCTAAATCCAATCCGTCCAGACATTTAAGACCCGCCTTAAATATCTTAAACTTCTTTTATTTATGCCGAATGTTCCCTTCGTAAAACAGGAGGCACTCTATAACTATGTGATGCATTGTTTGGATAGACTCCATGCAATCCTACTACTAATCTAGTGTCAATCCTCATTTGCATTTCCAGTAGTTATATCTGCCCACTCCAGTTGGGAACCAATTCAACAGTGTCCATTTCCTATGAGGGAGGTTCATCCCACCTACAGGAATTGACGGATCATAATAGGAACTTATTTCATCCATCAAAACTGTTCCACGCTATGGCCCAGCTAGTATTGGGTGAGACAATTAATCTGATCAACTTGATTGCACTACATAGATGTGGGTTTCCGACTTGGGGCCGTTCAGACATGGGAGAACCTGTGTAATGGAGAAATGCGAGGCATTCAAGATCTTATTGATTTCTTTACGTAGTGCCTCCTGACGTCCTATTTCTGGATGAGCTATATGAACATCACCGGGTGCCAATGTAGTGAAGTTACCATGAGAGTGCCACTAATAACCCTCATGGCTCTATTAGTTGGACATCAATTGCTTTGGCATGTGCGCTTAGCCATACGGGATCACTGTTTTCAGCAGCTGAATAAACCAGTGACAAAGCAGTGTTACACAGGAGATGGTCGTTGGCTCTCCTAGTTGTTCCAGCAAAATGATTTAGTAAATGTTCCATGGTTTTAATTTCAGCTGCTGTTTTTTGAAGACGGCTTTCAAACGGCAGCGATCGATCCAACCTTACCCCCAGGTACTGTGGATGATTATTTGGTGGAGTGTTATACGATTTATAAAGATAATTAATTAGTCTGTTACTTAGGTGGAGTCAGGCAGCTTAGGTTAAGATTAAGCTTTCAGGTTCTAAAATATTCTTCAAGGGTTGAAAGAGCATTTGTGAGCCTTTCTTCAGTAGTAGTAAGAGCTCATGTTGATAAGCCAAACAATATCGTCTTCATATGTAAATTGTCTAGTCTTTCTATTTGGGATGTCAGCAGTATACATGTTGAATAAAAATGGAGCAAGAACATACCCCTGTGGTAGACTATCTTTCAGCTTTCTAAAACAGATTTCTTCATGATCGAGAGAAACCTTTATTAGGCTGGCAATAATCATTGACTTCAAAACTCGAAAAAAGGGCCAGGGAAGGAGGCTGCAGAATTTTCCAACAAAATTTTTTTCCATACTATGCCATAAGCCACTGGAAGATTGACAAAAGCTGCAGATGTTTTAAACTTACATTCTCAATAGTGGTATGAGAAAAAAATTATGTCATAGGTAGGATCTGGTCGCTACAAATTCAACCAGGGCAAAAGTCAGCCTGCTCAACTGGAATATCATAATCAAAGATGTGTGATATTAAGTTGTATAACAGTCTTTCCTGCAACTTATAATAAACACTATGAAGGTGTGAAGGACAATAACTTTTGCATTTGTTCAAGGTCATTGCTAGGCTTCAGAACAGCTACTACTTTTGAACTCTTAAATACTTTTGGCAAATTGCCCGTAGCAAATATCTTAATGTAGGCTGTTTGAAGTCATTGTTTCAATTTGTTACCAGCATGCATAAGAAATTCTGAAAAGATACTATCAAGACCGGCTGCTGTCCCTGCTGGAATAATAGAAATTGCCTTGTCTAACTCTTCTCTGTGAAATATCTGGAAACTTCACATATTTCATCTTGTAAAGCACATGTTTGTTAGAAGGATAGTGGGCTGACTTTGATAAGTTGACTATCCATTTAGCTATATTAGAAGCTTTCACTTGGAGCACTTCTATTTGATTAGGAGATTTACCACTAGAGTTTCCTTTAATAAGGACCAAGGTTTTCTACTGCTGTGGGTTAAGTTTATATTTTCAACAGTTTTAACCTATTTTTCTCTCCTGGCACTGTCTAGAGAGTGCAGGAGTAGATTAGCTGTGTTGGAGGTTTCGGTGGCATTTAAGTATTTTTAAAGGTCATCTGATTTCTTACTGATTTCTTCAGACTGGTACGTTCTAAAATATTAAGATCTGTGTTCGTAGTAGTCTAATTGTTGTTAACAGATGGAAGGAGACTGCTGTTTGTTTAAGTTATTGAGGGTACCATATTTCAAAATGCTGAACTGGACATTAATACTAATATCAAATTGAAAAATTGCATGAAAATCTTATCACTGCAGGAAAGAAAATATCACTCCTTTGAACTTAATTTTTGTGACTCCAATTTTATTTCTAGATGACTTTTGGGGGAAAGATGTATACAGACATCAAGATATTATTGAAAAAGTATTTCTGGGAATTTTCACAACAATCTATTCAACGATACAACGTTTTCTCTTATTGAGTAAATTAATGTATATACATATATATATATATATATATATATATATATATATATATGTATATATACAGTATATTTTTTTAGTGAATAGATCATTCTTTTTTTATTTAGGAAAGATTTAATGTAAACAAGATTGTGCTAAGTTATCTTCAATAAATAATTTCATTTTTCATAGTGAAATTGGATTTTAATTTTACTGTTAACAATTTTGGTACCCCATGGTAAATGCTGATAGCAATAAATATTTCACTTTCAGAATATACTTACCTTTTTAATTAAATGAAATACTATAGTAAAATAATTAATACGAGTTGAAACACAAAAGTTGAGTTCATTTCATAGTACATAATATAAAGTAAATATTTAATAATTAATGGATATTTTATGAGTTGACAATTAATGTTGAGGACAGCCGATTTTAAAGCCAAATTGGAAAGAAGGATCAAGGGATTAAAATCTTATCGTGACATAATAAACAAGCTTTAGGTATTTTTTCATACTTTTGAAATAAATTTTGGTTTGTATTTTTTAAGACAAAGACATAAAATTCCCTTTGCTATATATTATATTTTTCAAACCTATCCAGCTTAATATTGGTAGCTAATACAACCAGATAAATTGAAAATATACATGACAATGTTTGACTAAAGTATACATTTCATACTGCATCACATTTTTACTAGCAATTATAAGCTTTATACTCAATAAGTTTCTTATTAAAATGTAAAATAAATGAATTTTATTAATAATAGTACGTATAGTATACTAAAACTCAAATTTAAGAATGAATGGTAATCCATAAAAGACAATTAAAAAATTTAAACAAACTTGGTAATAACAACAAAAGTACTAGAGAGCTGGGAAAACTCAAAGCGTTCATTAGTACTCCTACATATCTAAATTATCAGAAAAACTAAACAGATTTGCCAGAAAATATAAAATCAAGATACATTTTAAGACGTAAAATACAAAGACAACATTCGGTAATATATAAATAAAAAAATTAAATGAAAAGGATGCCTAAAAAAATTGTTTGACTATAGTATAAAGCATGAACGTGAAATAGAATACATAGTTGACAATAAATGTCCTGACACATGTCCTAAATGTTACTACACATAAATTAACACAAAATAAACACCAGGGATGGTAAAACCAACAACTAACAAAGCATGCGTGGGAAAATTAGCATTAATTGAAATTGGATGAGGTAAAAATAATTCATAAAAAAAATCACTAAACACGAAAAGCTTTGGAAGGTACGTTTATAAAATTAAACAATAATCCTATTAGTTACCGTAGAATTGAGGTTAGACCCCTCGGTTGCCAATGTTATAAGATAAATAAATAAAATAAAAATCAAAACCCAATATTTCTTTAGTATTAGTGCCAAATTTTACTGCCAGAAAACCTCATTTATGATGCTGAGTCACTTGGACCACTAATAGCCGCGTGAAGGGGACCCATCCCTTCCACTCACTACCAACCGCCTGATGGGTAATTTTAATGGCGGCCCAGTAGCGGTGTGTCGGATATACCCTACAACCCTCGGTCAGCGTTCATCTAATATTTTGGGTGTTTTTGTAATTTATTTTGGTAATGTGATATTCATTTTCAAAATTTCTTGATAGCATTTTATTTGTGTGTATATTTTTTAAAAGCGTTATATTAAAGTTGTTCGTTTGTAATAAGCAATTGTGACAAGAATTGCTCTCCAGGCCTTTATTTAATTTTTATTTTTAATGTGAATGTACGTTTTAGATCACTTGAGGACGATAGGAGTTTCATACTCATTGAAACGTCGTATAGTTAAAAAACACAGACCCTTTGGAATAGTTCAACCAAATTTAAGAATAATAATATTTCCAACGATACTAATAGTAATTTATAAGTATACTTGAAATACAGGAATAGCGTCAAAGTTTGAAAAATACAGATAATATTCTTTTTGTGACAATTATATAGGTTTTATAATGTATTATTGGGTTGACACCTCCTAGTAAAACCCTTCAATTGTATATATAACTCGTTATTTAAGCCTTAATTTACCTTTTCAGCTCTATATGAGCTGATTGGTAAAATCATCTACAATATTCTAGTTTGTACTTTCATACAGATTATAGTTATTTTTAGATTTCTTTCATCCTAAAAACTCATTTAAACCTTTCCATATTCTTCATGGATTTACCTCATGAATTTAACACATCTTGTAAAAGAGGTTTTATAGTATTCATTTTCTTCTTTTCAATTTCACTATTTGTTTTATTTCTAGAGTTTGTATAATTTAGCATGAGGCCCATTTCTAAGCTCTAAATAACTTGTATCTTTCTTTTGTCATCCATTCTTTGTTCAGTCTTTTAGAGTGAGGGGAAGGTATTTATTACATTTATAATTTTGCATTTACTAAACATACAATTATATTAATTATTAATTAAAAAATGCATACCACAATACGTAGAAGGATGGGTGTGTGAGTCAATAGTGTTGTATGTGTATGAGTGGGTGGGTGGGTCAATACTATTGTACGTGTAGGGGTGGGTGAGTGGGCTAATACCACTGTTTGTACATAGTTCTGATCACAGTCAGTGACAATTATTAAAATGAAACAAAAAATATTGTTTTATTTTAAATATTGTAGTGAATAAGATATGACAATTCGCCTAGAAGTACAAGCGATGGCTTATAGGTAGCAGCACTTGTAAAAGTCACCTGACATTTTAATGCTTTCTTATGTGCCAAGCATGTAAATGTCTTTTGATACTCTTAAATTAAAGAAAAAGTATACAGCACTCAGCAAGCACAAATAAAACTTCATTTACGTTAATATTTGGGTTCTAAATGTTTCAAAATAGGATGTTATCACTATAATGTAATATTGTATTTCTATCTATTGACAATCTTGCCAGAAAAATGCAAAAAGAACCTCAGTGCTAGTGTAGCTTTTAACAGTGATAACATTATTTTATTTGTCATTAAAAAAATCGATTTTAGTACATAATCAAACCGGAAAGCCAGGATCTGGATGGCTCAAATAAAAATACATTTTAATTTATTTAATTATGTATTGCTTTCAGATAAAAACAGTCACTGACTGCTCAGTCTTCACCGTGTTTAACTACACAGTATTGTATCCAGTATTTTGGTTTCACTGGCAAGATTTATTTAATCCTGACGTTGGCCCTTCCGTAGTTACTAATATCACCAAGGCTTCCTACTTTGTCCATATATGGAATAAGATAACGTACACAACCGAGGTGAAAGTGGGGTCACAAGAGGCCTATGGCCTACTAGCTGACAAATTCTGCCCGGATGTCTATAGGAACTGTGGTGATACTTTCTGAAGATATCGATGGAGTCAACGTTTTTGATATTCTTCTAAAACTGAGTAGTTGTTATTACACCCCTTTAGTACATCTTATAATTATTATGTCAGTTTATAGCTTACTTATTAACGAACCACAAGGTTGAAACAGGTATAAGTATTTCATAAATAATTGTTGTATTCATTATTTGAATAAATTTTAAAATGTACAACACATACCTAAGATAGATATGACATGCCCAGTCAATCAATACACGTGCTTTATTACATACATGTCTGTGATTGGAAATGATTTTTATGAATCATAAATAATTACTACTGTTAAATATGCTCTTATACCTGATTCTTCCCTTTTCTTAGTTTCTTTTACCTATGTTTCACTGATAACGTACTTGAGAGCTTGATGAATCATACATTCAGTGAATAATTTTTTCTCTACTTTTGAAAATCAATTCTGAGTATTCTTATTGTAAATATTTTACTTTCTATAATTTATATGTACTTTATTTTTGAATTTTTAAAGTAATATTATGAAATGAAATGCGTCTTTATTCTTCCACTTAACCTGAATATTATTGTTGTTTTATGTGAATGTTGTATATAATTCACAAATAAACCGGGGTATATATATAATTATGGTGGTTTTGTTTATTTTCCTTTTAGTTATGTGTAAAATTATTGGTATCATATTTGTTTATATTTGTATCTAAACTGAGAGTTAAGAAAAATGTGAAATGCCTTGTAAAGCCAATCACCAAAGAAATAATTTGGCAAAAGTAAATCATAACTACTTGAATAATCATAACCACAAAGGAAAATATTGATTCTAGTTATGACACCACTACTTCAGCCTAAGAACTAGGAAAAAGTAAATTAAACCCTTGATTATATATATCTACAATATATATTCCATCTAATAAGAATATTTTTGCCTGCCATTTTGTTAGGTAGTGAGGCCCATAACCACAGCTGGTTTAAACTACATTACATTTACATGTGACTACACTAGTAGTCCACAATGGACCACCAAAACAGTTGATATTTTGAGACAACCCTTAACATTGGAACTATTTCTGTATAAAATCAATAATGATACTAAAATACTGTTAAGCTTTATGGAATAAAAATATACTCATAGTTGTTATAATTTGACAAATATTTTGGTTAGTTTCAAATTGTATTGTTCCTCCAAATTTGTACATATAAAACTTTTTCTCATACAAAATCTACGAATGCTAATTCTGTGTTCAATAATGCATTGATATGTCTGTTTGTTTTATCTCAGCCCTTGGTTTTACTTCAGTACTAGTCAATAATCACTTTGACCATCAATAAAAGTGTCACCTAGTGCTTGTTGTAACATTGAGGATTTCAGGCAGTTGTGTTTACTGCAATCATAAAATTTTTAAGACTGCAGATTGTAGATGGGATCACTTACAAACCAGGTTTCTTGCTTATTTTGGAGAGGCTGCAACTCTTGAGACTTTTTGGAAGAATATTACATGGCCTGACTTCTGCAAAAGAAGGTTCTTGGTGTATGGGGCTATCCTACACGTCACACATGCCAGATGCACCGTAAATCCAATTTTAGACACCCCGCAAGCCACGCATGGTTAGAGAGCTGGGAATCCATTTGAAGGTACATTAAATGCTAAATATCCAGTGCCATGAATCAAATTGTTTGCGTGCTGGACATTACACAAACTAGCAGCTTCAATTTGTCACCTTTACTATCAGGGAAAGAAATTCAATTTACGACATCCTGCAAATCACATGGCCAGCAGCGCTACCAACTTAGACATTCTGCTCACCACTCAAACCCCCATTTTCAACAATCCAACTTCAGTTCTCCGTATGGATGGGTAAGAACTCCAGTACGTCCAAGAATGGGTAGGTGGTGTTCTATGAATATGTCTAATGTATTTTGTAATGAAACCTCTTTGTATGATCATCATAACCATTTGTACTTCATAGCAAAGTTGTATTGAAATGGCCGAATATATTTTGTTGTTTTAACATAAATTGATAATAAAACACGTACATAATTCAATGTACAGTATTGATCACGGTAATATTAATAATTATTTTTCCTGAAATTATCCTTTATTTAAGAAATTTGTAGGGGAAGAAGCATGCAAAGTATTCTGGTTTTCCCTAGTCAATATTGTATTATGTCTTGTCTGTTACTGATATTTTTATTAGTTTTATATTTTTTATTTATTTATCAAGTATTTTTCAAACAACATAACATACATTAGGACATTTTCGATTGTTAAAATGTAAACACAAGAAAATAGTCTTTTGTTGATAACTCTTATCAACATGTTTTACAATGTGTTTACAAGTTAATATATCATACACCGTATTTCAACATATTTATAGTGCATCTCAATGACTAAATAATTAAGCATATTTTCAATTTCATTCTCTTCTTATATTTGATATTTTACTTATTTTGAAATTTTATTTAAATTGGTATTTTGAGCATGAATTGATATAGATCTTAGCACTTAATTGCATGGAAAAATATGTTGATTACTTGCTAAACATTTTAAAATCTTATGAAAAAAAAAAAAAAAACTAGTTAGGTTTTTGACTAATACCATGTGGAACGGATTCCACCAGTTAACCCGGCTATTAATAAATATATTTTAGTTTATAGCTAGATTGCACAGGTCATATAACCTCACACCAAGTGATTATTCATACTAACCTTCAAATAAGTAACAATCCCTGATGAATTCTAATATCTGAATGTCTAATTATGATATATTTTAATTGCTTTATTTTTTTAAACCGAAAAATGTATCCTACTTTAATCATTTAGCAACACTTGTTAGATTAGTCCGCTCATGACAAAAACTAAGAAACATAAGTGTAATATTTTAATATCTTATGGACAACAATTGTTTCCTGCAAACATAATGGTTTAGAACAGAAAAATACATAAGACACAAAGAAACAGTAAATCCAACACAACCCTGCAAAAACAAACCAGCAATTAGGCAAAACAGATGGATCCAAAACACATTCTTCTATCTCTGCCCAACTAACCTCCCTACTTCTCAGTTTCCCCCAAAGCAAAATTATGGATTAGCTGTCAAATACATACGGCTTGTATTTGACCAGCTAATCCGCTTAAAAATACATTCTACTGACTCTTCCCTAACCATAAACCCTACAATCATATACGACTGACGTAGCCCCAATCAACGACCCTAATAATAACGTTTGCTATTAACGACATAGGAGAAAGCTTTCTCGTACTCCTGTCAAATCATCCATAACGGACTTACCTTTACTCTTATCCCACTCGCCTACATTTACATACTATATATACGATATATATATATATATATATATATATATATATATATATATATATATCGTATGGTTTTTGTTAGCTACCATTTGTTAATTTTAAAGCTGCGATGTATATTTGGATAAATATCTAAAAGTCATGATTATGTATTTATTGTTTATAAAATGTAAAGTGATCTCCTGTCACAAAGTTAAGTCCAATCAATCGAGCCATCTAAGACCTGCCTCACTTATTCTGTGTATGCTGGCCAATCCTCCGTAAAAGAGTGCAGGGGATACACTGTAACTAATCACATGACTAATCTTGTGTCA